>JAHZNA010003369.1:0-12839 GCA_027743935.1 Sinodicranocentrus sp. ZH6
TAATATTAGTTTACGTGCTTGTTATAAAACTTTTTGGAAATTTTAACAATTAGTCCTATTCCCCTTATTTTTCTCTTTAAGAAGATACATCTTTGACCTTTTTTAATTGAAAATTGACCGAGAAAACAAGTTTGCAAAAATGGATTACGGTAGATAGGAAACAACGATGTAAACAGAGGTCAGCTGTAAAAATGATAGCATGCACTTAAAGGTATATTTAAAGGTAATTGTGGTTTCATCTATCAAATCCGTCAGGAGGAAATAAGTTGGACGCAAATTGTACGCTTCTTTGTGATGGAACTATATTTACCAGTTATTCATATACATCGTGTCAAGAGCCACCCTAGGATGTAGTTAGTTTCAAATCAACTCACCCTCTGGCGAATAGGGGGCCCTTATGTATGCATATAGTAAATACATTTAACATATGCATTTTAGCTGCAAATCTATTTATTCCTACATATAAGAAATGCGTCTCTCAATATTATATTATCCTCTTTCTAATGAGAATCTTTCATCATATTTATTTACTCTTTTCATCTGCCATAAGCCCTTCTCAGTAACCTCCATGAATTTATTCGGGAGCAGTGATTTTAAGTTTGAGTTGAATTCATTGACCATTTCGAGCCATGAAAGAGAGGAAAAGCCATGTAAGGCTTTATTTAGGTAAATGATTCTACTTGGAAGGAAAGCATATATAGCTACTTTCCAAGTCATTCAACATGTTCTTGTAGTAGTAATTATGAATCTTGATGTGTCTAGTATGGTAATATTAGTGCTTAAGAAATAATAAGTGTTCCGGGAGAAATTAGAATATTTTGTGAATCGTTTACTTTTGCAAAGTAATGGAAAGTAGATGCAAGTGTGTATTATTTGTTTGTATAAAGTTCATGTATACGCAATTCTGTCATTGCTGTTAGTGCTAATTATGCAGGTCAAGCGATGCATATTTCGTATTGTATTACAAGTAGAGTCAAATGTCAGGCTATTAATAATTCGAATGTTAGCTTTTTCCTTTTCTGTTGAGTTACATTAATGTTAATGAATTATTAATGTAGCAATTTTCTGGAGGATTTGAGGGTATATAAACCCAAGAAAATCGTAGTTCTGAGAGCAGTCTAGTTTTGTCAGTCCTAGAGTCATATGTAGAGGATTCTAGTTGTAACTGTCTAGATTCAAGTAATGATTTAGTGTTGCAACCAGTAGCTTTTCTCTGGCTTGCATTTGTTGTAGATTTCGTCATAAGTGATTGGAGTTTCTTGTAGAATAAAAGTCAACAAAGTCAATTTTCCAAATTGTGCCGCTATTTGCTAATTTCCTAAATCAAATGATATTTGACCCGATTGGGTCTGGTCCTTCATAAACCATTTAGTAGGCGCAATTGTTAACCATACTGAGCTATCGAATCGGCGTCTACAATAAGGATAGGAAATAGGAAGGGTATAGTAAAGTCAAAGTCCTCTCTAGAGTCTCTCTACTTTTCTAGTACCAGGCAGTCTCCACTTTTCTAGCGCCAGGCAGTCTTGAGTCTTTAGGCTTTGGAATCCAAAACAGGTAAACTTTCACCATACTTGTTAAATCATCCCCGTCAGCTTCCCCTTCTATCTATAGACATGCTTTCACTAATCCGCATTTTATACTCCAAACTCCATCCAAACCTCCCATTCTATAACCCTTCACATTCATTATACAAAAGACGCTGATTTAACAAATTTTAAAGGATGAAGGATTAAATTTTAAATTTAACAGCTATTGATCACAATCATGGGTATGATTTTGACGACGATGATGATGACACAATGCACAAACCTTCGACCAGGACTTTTGAGAAATCCGTGGTCCCTACGAGGTGCACTTCCAATAGATATGACATGAAGAACAATTACGAGTCATCATATCATAATCATAACAAGCGAAATTCCAATTTACACACCTTGGCCATCCTGCACTGCGGACGAGTCGAGAAAATAGAACATGTGAACGTTCTGATTCTCATAGTTACTTACAATACCAATATTTGCATTGTAAATTAATTTACTATATTGAGCTTTGGAAGCAACAAGGAGGCGTTGAGTCAGTGGTGCAAGCTCGTCCCAAAATAACGTCGATAATTCGCATTCGCTTCTACTAACTAATGAAACGTAGAGGAATTATTAGGACTTGAATAGCAGGTGAACTATGATCAATGAAGACGCATGTTTTAAGTTAACTTAATAGTTTTGAAGATGGCGATGTTTTATCGCGTTATGCATTGGAATACGGAAGGATAGGATTTTATTTAGTTTTGGTAATGTTTTGGTTTAAAGTGAGTTATCACTTAGGTTAGGGTTAAACAGGATTTGTGCATCAGATTGGATTGGGAATATTGGGATTGAGCTATCAACGTAGTAAGACCATTTGTTTTCAGTTCTTTCCAGAACTGGACGAATAGTTCAATATTTTTGCATACATAGTAAGCCGAAATACATTTATAGCTATGCTATAATTTTCGTCGACATTTTGTAAGCAACAAAAGAATACGAGAATGCCCTTATATAATGCATATTTATCATTAAAAGTGAAAAGCAAATGAATGACGTGAAGTGAGTTTCGTATGATGATAAGACTTATTCCTTATTCCCCATCCTCTTTTCAACCCTCAACCCTTTATGGAGTCAGGCTAATGGGTTGTCATAAGACATCATGGTAACAAAATATGAAAAAGGTGTAAATGTAATGGCGTGGGGAATTCGAAGACAGGAGGGCAAACTTTCCCACATTAATACAAACCATAGGTCAGTTGTCAGTAGAATTAGAGCATTTGTCAATTATCTGAATTACAAGATTTGGCAGGGCAAACACATTACGCAGATATACAAGCAACAAATATGGTGTGCTATTTCAGTTTGTTATTAAACCATGCACTGGATTGGTTGTTGGTTCCTGTGATCGTGATTATAATCAGAATTTTGTAATTTTAATGAATTGTTAGTTTTAAAACCTGATTTGCTGACGATAAATAATTACAAAAATCCTACTCTTTCGATCATTACAAACACGTCACACAACTCTTAAAAACCCAATGAATATACAATAAAAGCGTATTATCACGGCGTTCAACAGCATGCACAGCAATATTGTTCAAATCCGTGTGGGACTTACACCTACATCATTTAGGCTACATGACCGAACATGCTGGATGGAGGACTGTCTTTTAAACATGATGACAATAAGAAATCAAAATGAGCTTGAAAAATCTCTCATTTCTTGGGATTTCGATTTTGATTTTTGCTAGCCATTACATCAGGTTCCACGTCCTTTGTCCGACTGGTTTTGCCCGACCAAAACTCCCCGACTTAAAATTGCCCGACCAACTAACTTCCAGAGCGTCATTTGCCCGACTACGACAATTGCCCTCATAGCAAACTGCCAGAATGGAAAATAAATTTGCCACACAAATGTGATAACGTTTTATTTTCTCAGACCACTATAGTAAAAATCAGTTACCTGTTTTTCATGCTTACTATAACAAACTATCATAATACCTCATACCATACCTTAGTCGAATAGATAAAATCTACTAAATGGCATTTTAACCAATTGTTGGATGCTCCATTCGTAATTGCTTGTCCGAAAAGCTAGTCTGGATATTTGTTAAGCGGGCAATTGTCGTAGTCGGGCAAATGACGCTCTGGAAGTTGGTTGGTCAGGCAATTTACAAGTCGGGGAGGTTTGGTCGGCAAAGGACGTGATACGATTACATCATGGTGCTGTAGTTTACCACGTATTAGGTCTTCATGCATTTTATCATTACAATTTACAACTACAATTACGTACATGCATTTTTCATTATGGAAGATGAACAAATCATACCTGATTGTACTTGTTCTCGAGACAAGCTTTACTACTACAAATTGAAGTAAGCAGGTTTTGCTCATGCATTTTTATTGGAAATTGTAATGCAAAAAAATTGTAAAGCTAAAATAATGAATTACAAATAAGTAAGGAGCCATGAAGGTTGTTAAAAAATAGAAAAGCAAATAAAAGGTATTTACAAGTATTGTAAGTTTCGTCATAAAATATTCTCGAAACTGGAGACGCTTAAATACTATAAGGAGATCTGAGTACGAACTAGGTCTATGCTTGTATCATTATTCCCTATATAGTTCCCCAGAAGATATATATTCACTTATGACTTATGACAAGTGGATTTAAAGGTAAGTTTGTAGGAGAATTAGTGTTAGTCACATTTTCAGTTAAGCTGGAAATTTTCTACAAGAGATTTTTACTAGCTAGTCAACGCAGCACACAAACTCCAGTTGATTTAACTGGAAAGCGAAATAAATTTATTTTAGCTCCATTTATAGATCTTTTGTACACATATGCGACGCGAAAGAAAAAAAACTTAATTTTCTAATATATTGGTTTGAAACCTTATAGAATATCACAGATAAATAGTGTTCACACATGTACGGCTATACGTATAAAGCAAACATGTAACGTCTTTCAAATAAAAGTACTGTCATAGAATATATGATGGCCGAAATCGGTTGTTGTAAAAATAATATGCGTGGCCTAATCTTAAACCTTAAATCAGTTACGGATATACGACGAGCTCAGTGGTAAAAGGACCACAGTATTAGGTCTGGATCCTTCCGTTGTTAGAATTTCTAAGTTGGAGCTTGAGTCTTGGTAAATCGTCATACCTTCTTGTACCACAGTGGCTGCTTGCAGTGTTGTTACTCCGTTTTGCTGCAAATTTCAAACGAACAAATTTAAATATTATTTTTGTCAGATGAAATAGGATAGGTAATTTGTATTAACATAATAAAATGCGTCCGTGCCCAATCAAACATGAAATGGTTGTTAAAAAAGTTCAGTTATGTGACGTAATGGTATTGACAACTATAAAAACTACACGAACTGATATATTTGCCTTTGCCAACATTAAACTACCATAGCTAGAAACCAAATTTTTCGCATGTTTTAAGCGTTTACCGGGCATATTTACATCCGGAAAGAATTAATAACTTACTAAAATATCCCCTGTTGAATGTAAAGCATCACCAAGTGCTATGTTAATTGCAGTAGTGGAAAGTCCCGTATCTCCAGTAACCATAGTAGAAGTCGATTGCTGACTAACAACTGGAATGGGTAAACAGATCTGATGAGCAGTCTTGAATCCTTGATGTTGAGACAAGGTTGGCGAGTTAGCTTTTGTCAAAATTGACTGTAATCACAAATAAAATATCAAAATTACTTTCAAAGACTAAGGAGTTTCACTTTTACAAGCAATAATTTTAGCAGGTGTTTAATTACAATGTTTTATTTCTCTTTATTAAAGTACCTCGCCGGAGATCGTTGTAAGAAGATTCGACGAAGTTTGTTGAGAGACATTAGTTTGCTGAAGAACACTTGCCTCTAAGGAGGAAACTACTGAAATAGCCTCTGGAGAACTCTCAATGCTAATAGGTACTGCGGGAATGGTATGAATGGTACCGACAACGTTAACTTGAGGTACCTCCTTTATTTCTCGACTGTGAGATAAAAAAAGAATACATTTAAAACGTAAAAAATACTGTATTTTTTCATAAGATACTCAACACTGTATTTTTCCATAAATACTCAACACTGTAATTAATTATTAATGCACAAACCTTCAAAGCAGATGTTGCGAAAAATCTTTTCCCACACATACCGCATTTGTGTGGTCGTTCGCCTGTATGACTGCGCAAATGATAAACCAAAGAGTTTCGGTGATTAAATATCCTTTGACATTGTTGACATTTTAGAACGTCTGGCTTTTTTGATCTTCCAGGGTTTTTTTTCTTTTTGATTATTTTGGTCTCTTCAATGTTCAAAACCTCAGGATGTGCAACCTGGATATGTCTTTCTAAATTTTCTTTCGTTTCACACTGCTTGTCACAACTTGGACATATATTACTTTCAAAATACATCATTTCCGTTTCCTCTTCTTCTAATTCGTCCTCATTAAAACATACATTGAATTCACCAACTCCAGTGTCGTCATAGTCTTCCTGAATTTCCTCATGCTTCAATTCAATGTCAGGGTATTCTGTAGCTTCTGAAGGTATTTTTGATTTTTCCGAAAGTGACGTGGATTCTAGTTTGCTCCTTTTATTCTATTTTCACCACAAAAACATGGGATGTAAAAATTATTCAAATTAGTTAAACAAAATTCCACATCATTATATTATAATTATATCAGGAGACTTATGCTAGTCATCAGTAGCGACATGGCTGTTGATGACAAGAAATCGTTCCAAAATTCGCAGAACCTTAGAAGAAGCTTAGAATTTTCAGTCTACACCAAATCATTAAAAAATGAGTATGATGTGCATTTTATTGGGTACGCGTAATAAATAAGATGTACTGATGCACACGATATTAAAATGAATACTAAAGCAGATGAGTACGACAATTTCATACATGCTCAATCATTAATTCTGTAAACTTTATTTGAAAAGAATCATAATTCAAAACCGAAAAGTTAGAGGGGCATTCCAGCTTTTCACCTCAAAAGGATTGGGCATTTAATCCAGCAAACCATGTATACTGGGTGCCGATGAACCGAGAGCAAGTGAGACTTGTTCACGTTGCGTTCTTGGCAGTTTAGCCAACTGAAGAAAGCTATTCAAAGAAGGAAAGCTGGAATGCCCCTCTAACTTTTCAGTTTTGAATAATGATTCTTTTAAAATAAAGTTTAAAGAATTAATGATTGAGCATGTATGAAATTGTCGTACTCACCTGCTCTAGTCTACATTTTAAAATCGTGTGCATCAGTACAAATTATTTTTTTCGCGTTGGCGTTTCCAATAAAATGCACATCATACTCATTTCTTAGTGATTATGTGTAGACTGACAATTCTAAGGTTCTTCTAAGGTTCTGCGAATTTTGGAACGATTTCTTGTCATCAACAGCCATGTCGCTACTTGATGACGCATAAGTTTCTCGATATAATATAAATGTATCGATCATATTTCGTTTAGCTACTTCACAAATTTCTAACTAAAAATTAGAAATTTTTAATTCATTAGTATACCAGTAATATTTTAAAAGAATTTTCAATATAATATTATACCAGTAATATTTGAAATAACAAACCTTTGTAGCTGTAGTGTTAATACGATCTCGCGTAGCCTCTTCATGTACGCTTCCAAAGCAGCGCTCTAGATGAGATTTGAAACTTCTTGACTTTTTAAATGATTTATCACACTTCGGACAACTCATCTTGGCCACGTCGCTAGATGAGTGTTGGTAGGGGATGGGTTGTTTCACTTTTACCGTTACTGTAGTCGTCGTTATCGTATGTTGTCTTGTAGTTGTAGGTTGATCCTTTTTGACTGCTGCAGCAACTTTACTAGAACTGGAGGTTAGAGACTAAAATTCCAAAACAAACAAAATACTTTTATTAAAAACATCAAACATACCACAACGTCTTATTGCAGACTCTTTTCACTTAAACTGACAAACACAAATTATTAGATTTGATTATAACCAATCTTATTAAATGTATTAATAGTCACTGAAAATAAAATTACAATTACACTTTTAAAACATTATTTACAAGTAATACATTCCGTTCCAGGTTGAGATTTTTTTCTAATTTAAAATTTGCATTCCTTGATCACTAACTACTAACCGATTTCGATTCGATGTGAAATGACTTCAAAATAAATATCACTCAAACCAACAACAAAATTCCCTTTTTTTCATCCAAAACCTAATTGTTGTTGATGTTGATGTTGAAATAAAATATTTTGCCAAGTTTTAAATTAATTTAACAAACTAGAGTAATTAGCTTAAGACCGCGAATACAAAAATACATAAATTCAATGACTGTTAAAATTGAAGTTCACAAGTTGCATTACAAACCTTAGACTGTGCAGTAGCACAATTATTGTGACTAGTTTTAAGCGGGGTTTTCTCCCCCCCAATCCCCACAATTTGCTCATAGTGGAGCTTGAGATGTTCGAAGAATTTAAACTGATCGTTATAACTATCACTGCAAATAGTACACTGAAAAGTAGACACTTGATAACTTTGATCTCTTATTTTACCAATATCTGTTCTCCTCATTCCATCCCCATGTAGACTAGTGTGAAGGTGCGAGGCTTCTGGAGAGCGAGGAAGAGAATCTTTCGAGTTTTGAATAACGCTATGATGACTGTTAGGTATTATAAATTGGTATTCACCACACATTGGATAAGTCTGGTCTGAAGTCATGACTAAAGGGACCACGCCGCACACAAACTAATAGTGTGGTTAGTTTAAGTAAGGTGGCTTCAGCTTCTATAAATAAAAATTGTCAGTTGTAGGAAAATATTTTGTCCCTTGTCTCCAACACCTTCACACAAGACATTAATGTCTTATAAGAGATCTTAGATCAGTTGATATATGTGGGTGTGCAATTCGTTATTCGTGAATATATCTTTTGTTTTCACCAGATGCAGGGATGCTGGAGATACTATGCTGAACCGAGAGGAAGGAATTTTGGTGTGCTTGAGGATTTCCTCTAGATGTAGTATGATGAATGATGTTTGCCTTAGCGACAGAGAAAACTGATAGGTATTTCTTCAAGGAGCTGCAGTCGTGTGCTATATGGCTGATGTTTGATCGAAAGGTTGGTAAAAAGATAAGATTATATCTAGAGATGTATGCATGCATATATGTTGTATAGTGGATTGTTTACTCCAATTTAATTTCATGTGGGTAAGTTGAGCATTTGGGAATAACATGTGTTTGGATGACATTGATTGAGTAGAAACTGGGGCGGGAGTTTGATATTTGGGGTGAATTTTCTCTAATAACAAAACAAGTTTTGTCGAAGGATTGTATTTTGGTTGTTACACTGTCATCTGTCAACTGTTTTGTTGAATGTGTGGAACCCACTAATTGTAATTGTAATTATATGAAGGCGAAAAATCCTGGCTAAATAATTAAAGATAATTGCTGAGTTTAAATTAATGGCAGATACATTTGAGTTGGATTAAATGGATTTATAAATTTTGTCATTGTTTTTGTCTTGTCTTTTGATGTTAGCCGTTGATTTGTGACGTTTAGCTGTCAAATAGTAAACCGTTGTCATTTAATGGAGTTTTAGCCAAGCTGAATGACGTTAAGTTTAAGTTTGAAGGTGTGCTGTCGGAGCTAACAGCTGAATGCAAGATTGTTGACAACTCTTATCTCTGATTAGTGATTGAATGGTATGTATTCATGTATTCAGTATTAGATGCTAGCAGAATTGGTAGTATACATATAACATTATTTTTCAACTGTCGGTCGTTTGGGTTTAATATTCAATATTTATTTATTTGTAGATTGAAGAAAGTACAGTAAGTCATATAAGTCAATATGGCTGGACGGTTCAGTGTTGTTGATCAAAGTTGGGAATTAATTGACCCGAATCCAGATATTCATCTGTTGTTCCAGCAATTCAATGAAAACTTCTTTTGGGGGAAATTGGGTTCTGTGTATGTGCAATGGAGTCCAAGAATGACCCTATGTGCTGGATTATGCCGATTTCATGGGCGCAATAGAGAATGCTCCATCCATCTATCCAAACCGTTGTTGTCGTTAAGACCAAGGAAAGATCTAGTGGAGACTTTATTAGTAATTGTTTTATTTGTTGCTGTTATGAATACTTATTTGCCATGCTTATAAAATGCTGATTATTTTAATTCTAAATTAATTTATAGCATGAAATGATACACGCGTATCTATTTGTATTTGATAACAATCGGGAACGTGAAAGCCATGGACCGAAGTTTCATGAGCATATGTACCGCATTAATAAGCTTACAGGAGCCAACATAACGGTAAAAGCAGATTGATAAAGCTCCCAAGAATACATAATATCATTGATACATTTTATGATTTTTGTTATATATATTTAATAGCTGCAACTAAACATTAATTTGTGATTTCTTCCATTTTTTTTAGGTATATCACACATTTAATGATGAAGTAGACTACTACAAGACCCACTGGTGGAAGTGTGATGGACCTTGTCAGCATCGCAAACCATTTTACGGATTAGTTAAAAGATCTATGAACCGTGCTCCAGGCCCTGCAGATTTCTGGTATAAAGACCATCAGAAGAGCTGCAGTGGAAAGTTCATTAAAATTCGAGAACCTTCCCCCAAGAAAGGTGCCAAACGTAAAAAGAAGACAAAATCAGAAACAGAGCCGGACGAAAACAAAAATAAAAACAAAATCACAAATTATTATACTCCTTCCTCAGGTAGAATTAATCTAAAGGAACAATCACCCATATCGTGTACACTCTAATACGTTTGCGGATAACATTATTGCTGTACTAATTTATTTCACAAATAGCCGCAGCAGCTAGTGGAAGCAGTTCGCAATCAAATATCAGCCAAACAGATGCTTCTCCACCTAAGAATTCTCCACCACCAAGTCAGATTAAAACAACTATTGAACCATTTTCTGGCAAAGGTTATGTCATTGGATCGACTGGAAATACTTCAGGTTCTAATTCAAAAGACTTCTTTAGTTCTACCAGCTCTAGTAAAAGCTTGGATAGTCCTAACTCGGCCCAGCCACCACGTCGGGGAGAACATCCATTGCTAGCCAAGTGGGTCCAGAACTACAAAGATCCTGCCCGGCGACCCTCAGCGAAATCACTATCCAGTATTGGTGCAAAACCAGATAATCAGCGACCTGTTAATTCTAGTAAATGGAAACCACAGTCAGGTAATAGTGCCTGGTTTGAGCCATCCCTCAATGACATGCCAGAAGTAGTCCAAATCGACTGATATACTGTTTAGGGCTCTGAATTCTTGGTCTTTTGTCTCCGAATTAAAGTAATTTGAAAAGTATTCAACACATTGTGAACAAACTCTGAGTCTTTCATAAAACTAATTTTCACTTTGGGTCGTAATGAGATTGTAGAAATTCCGCATACTACGCTACAAAATCGATAAAATATGTCATTTTAACTAGTCTTAACACCAGTTTTATTTTTAACTTCGCCTTTATATATATTTAGTCAGTGATGTATCTCCATATATTTATCCTAATATGGGCAAATAGCAGCTTTCTATATTTCATAAATGTAACCACTTTTTTTAAGTTGTAAACTAATAGTAAAGTAAGTAAATTTTATGTGCCTACTAATGAATTAAATTTTCAAATGTCAACAAGTATTACATAAACTCATCTGTTGTGTGGGTTATTAAAAAATCATGATCTAAGTTTTATATGCACGTGTATAATATGGTGTTGTTGTGAGATTCTTGGTACATATTTTGGGAATTTCATATGCATTCCTCGATAGTATTAACGATCAATTTATGAAAAAGCGCAAGCAGTTTGTTTAATGATCATAAGCAAAATCTTACTAGCATTCACTCTTGGAATCCCGTATCGGGTGTCGGGCTTTATGTCGAAATTTTGTTGTCGACGACTTAAAAGTCGAAAAAAATTGGTCGACAGGTAACATGGTCGACGGTTTCTGAGGTCGACAGATTTATTTGGCGAATTATTCTACGTCGACAATATAGGTGTCGAAACCATTGACGTCGACAACATAAAAGGCATATGAATAATACTGATAAATTTCAATTTGCTAACTGAAATAAATAATTGATTCATATATCACAAGGCGAAAAAATAAACCCTTCATCAGTTATTTTTTCGAAGGGGAATATTAATAATATAAATTAATAGTTAGGTTAGGTTAGAACGAGAAAGACGATTAGAGTGAGAGAGAAACTTCCGATTTTAGAAAAACAAACAAATTATAATAGATAACGCATGATAAATAAAGTAAATGCATTTAACGAATCGACATTATAGATTATACATTGGAACATGAAGATAATCATCTGATACTTGTTAGCAAATCTCCTCGAATAAATTTTAAGTTATTATTTCTTTATTTCATTAAAGTATAATATAGATTTGTGGAATTTGTTCGAGCATGTGAAACATGGCCAGCGACAATTTAAAAATACCATTGAATCTTCAAATAGACGTCAAGGTACTTTAACCCAAGCTTCACACTCACCCTCACATAGTTTGATAGTAGAAACCCTACAGTATGAACAGCGTCCCGCGAAAATATTGGGGAACAAACGCCTCGAGTCAGGAAACAGATTAAAGAATAGAAAGATTTTGTGAAAATAAATTTTGTCGACCGTCGAATGTCAACTGTCGACCCCAAAACTATCGCCGAAATATCGTGTCGCCTAATTTTAATGTCGCCCTCAAAATGTCGACCCCAAAAATTGTCGCCTAAACAAAATTTCGACCGAATTAATTCGACTAATAAATTGTCGAAATAAAGTTTTCGACGGAAAGCCACCCAGCATTCGGCTCGGGTGTATTATGAAGAGTGAGATAGAGATCCCAACTTAATATATTTATAATATGTAGGAATCTGGATAATGATCCCTTTTTATCGTCGCATATTTATATACCAAAAGGCTTACAGGTTAAATTACAAAAAAAGTTCACCAATATATGCTAAGCAGACCATCAGTAATTTTTCGTTCAGGGGAATTAACGGCACATGGTCCCATATGTCGTTTCATTATTCGAATCTCAACAAGCTTTTGGGAAAGATCACAACCTAATCGATCTTTGCCACGGGTCAAAACGATTTTTCGCAACAATTTTGACTACATGATTAGCCACCATGCCTGCTATACGGCAAATAAAAGAGATTTTAAAAAACATTCCATGTATAACCAATATTTTATAACCCATTAATTTGATATTTTGTTCGTCAAAACCTAACGGAACGGGATAATATACTTTCAGAATATGGATGGATTTTCATGTTATCGATATGGATCAGGATCAGATTGCTTAT
>JAHZNA010003370.1:0-65601 GCA_027743935.1 Sinodicranocentrus sp. ZH6
CGTACATCCTTACTAGTTGTTGTTACAGCCGCAGGTTGCTTCGAATAGCTCTGTTTTATTACTATTAATTTTCAACTCAGAAAATGACCATGTATGCACAGAAGTACAGAGTTAAAGTTAGTAAAATGTTATAAGAGCAGTTTTGTTATATGTGCACATGATACAACATGCATGAATGTTATTTCTTGCGTGGCCTTGTGTTACGATTTTTACAGGGAATAGTTTCAACCATATTCATTCCCTACTTTTTCCCTGATCCTTTACAGGGAATAGTTTCATACCTTGCACTTAATTCTTATCGTAGATTACATAACATACCTGTTTGTTTTGTGTTGGGTGAGATATCAGGTTAGGAGAGAAAGTTGGAAAGTGTATGGCAGTTGATGGCAGTTATCATCAGCAGTGGTGTATAGTCATTTTGAAAACGAACTGCCATCATTTTAATGATGGAGATAGTAGAGGAGGACTGAATAAAATATCTAATAGCCCAAATATGTGCACGCCCTCTTTTAACTTCAACATGTATACAGTATTCTAAGCTTTTAGGCTACTCCAGTGTATAAAATAGTATTTAAACTGTTATTATCACCGTTACAATGTAACAGCAATAATATTCATTACGGGGTGGATTCATTACTTTTAACTGTATCACACTTTTTGAAAATCGAGAAGCAAACTTGAAACAAAACTTGAAAAGTGAAAAGTATAAATATTTAAACAGGTTTAGGTACGTACAGCAGCTTTAATTAGATTATAAACATGAAAGTTCAATCGCATTATGCATTATGACGGTGAAACTCTCATTGTTTGCTATTCGAACAAAATAATTTATTTTTATTTGGATTAGAGTTAGCTGTTCTGAAGCTGAAATTTCAAGTGAAAGCTGTGTAATTGAAATGTTGAATGTAAAAGCTCATAGTAAATTCATTTCGCATTTAATAAGTTGGTAGTTAACCAGAAGGCGTACTGGTGACTGGACGCTTCTGCCAACCATGCATTTCAAAGACTTATAGAGCCAGCAATAAAAACAAAGGATTCATTCGTGCGAGAAGCATTATGTTCGAGTGGAAGGAAACAAGAAGACGACACGCATTTGCATTTCCTCGTTATGCCACATGAAGTAAGACAAAAAGATAGGTTGAAGGAAAGACAGCAGGAAGGGAGACTAACTAAGACAGGGAAAATGCATAAGTATGAAAGCAAAAAATCTCAAGAGAAATATATCAGCACTCGATGCGACATTCAATAGTCGTTTTATGGTAGGGTAGAGAGCAATAAAGGATTTTACTCGTCAAGAGACTCTTCCGGCGGCATTGATGCCTAAAATGCTCATCGCTGCTTCTCTCTTTTCACGTACTATTTAAGGACGTGCTTAGACAAAATAGGAGTTTCAGAATGCATTACTTGAATGAAAAGATGTGTGAAGAAACATTTTCTGTAAAAATGGAGTCTGTACGAAACCTGCATAATTTTGCGCATTTTTAACCAGCATATTGTAGCTTTTATACTGCAGAACAAAATGCAAAGAAATTAAATGCAATCGTTGGCGGTGGTGGGTGAAAATACCGAAGTTAAAATTTCTGTTATGAGTAAGCTAAGGCTACTACTGATGTTATTAATAGCATGTACGATGTATGTATGCATAAGTATAATAGTTTTACAGCGATAAAACTTAGTGCAAAAGCAAAAGTTTTTAGAATGTCGCTTTTTGTATATTTTACAGATCACTTGGATTGATGGCAACGGACATGAAATCAAAACAGGAGTAGAATCAATTAAAGAACCACTAGAGGATGGAAAACGTTTCAACACGCGTTCCATCCTTAAATTCAGACCGTCGAAGGAGCACCATAATAAAACTTTTACTTGCCAAGCTCATAACCGTCCTGCCAAAGAGGTAATGAGTACTCAAATAAGACTTCAGGTCAAGTACGCTCCCAAGGTCACTGTAAAGATTCAGTCACCGATCATTCGCGAGTTTGAAAATGTACGAGTTTCCTGTCGCGCTGAAGCAAATCCTCCGGAAATCTCCTACCGTTGGTTTCTCAACGATAAAGTTTTAGCGGGAGATTATGGCGACACACTGATTTTGCCAAACGTCACTAGAAAGTTTCACGATGCTATCATCAAGTGTGAGGTTCAGAATGCTGTGGGAAGAAGCCAAGAAAGCGAAACTATCACCGTTGTTTGTAAGTAACACCGTTTAATGACTTGATTGGTTTAAAGCTAAAAAAAGTTAGGGTTGAGTATGTGTTTTGACCCTGGCAAAGGCATGTGCATGGCTAAATTGTATCTGACTGAATTCCAATTAAATCTTGTGACTTCAATTGCTTCCAATTTTAGATGGACCCGTTTTTCGAAATAGACCAAGAGATGTTCAAGCAGATTTGGGCACTTCGGTGACGTTAATTTGTGACGTTGATGGAAATCCACCCCCTCTTATAGTTTGGCTAAACGAAGCTTCCAGAGCGGTACTTCTAGATATTCCTTAAATTATAGTTTTATTTTACGTTGCTTTGTACAAGTCTCTTAATTAAGTCTAATACTATTGCTTGATAATTTTTAGGTTGTACACAATAAAGCAAACTACACTACCACTGTGACTCAGGATACTCAAGGAAAGTATGTTTGCCAGGCTCTTGTTCAAGGATATCCAACGGTTTCTGCTGAAGCAACTATCCACCTCAAAGGACCTCCAAGCATTGTTAGTCAGCGTGTTCAGTTTGGGGTTGAAGGTGACACAGTGAGACTTGAATGTCTGGCTAGATCTGTACCTCTTCCAGATAAAATTACATGGACGCATTTAGGCCGTGAGATTGACAGTCGTAAGAAACTTATTTTTTACTTGAATTTACCATGAAACGACAAATGTCCAAAATTGTGATTTGTAAAGTAAAATCGTAATTCGTTACTGTTCAGACGACTCAGACTATTCCGTTCTGGAAGATTCCATGCCTAATGGGAAGCGTAGTGTTCTTGTGATTCGCTCATCGCAAGAGAAAGACTTTGGGCCATACAACTGTACTGTTGCAAATACATATGGAAGTCATATCATGGAAATTTACCTCATGAAGCAAAGTATGTTTCACATAATGAAATATTTATAATAAATATTTTGATAACGGTTATTATTGCTTAGTATGTCTTCTCATAATGATATTAATTTTACATTTCAAAACATCTAACAGTACTAACACAAACTCCGTATCCCTCCTGAAAAGGTAATGGAGACTATGAAAGATTAATATTCCAAGGTGCATTGTTCTTTTTCGCAGAGAGTGGACAACTTGTGATCATTCTTACTTGCGTGATCGGTGGCGTCGTTGTTATTGTGGCATTGACGATGATAACCCTCTTGTGTCAAAAGAAGACAAAGAAACCAGTTTGTAAGTTTGTTAATACTAAAATTCGAATTCATCATCCTTGTGGCTTCATTCTCTAATGCTAAGGTTTTTACAATAGTAATGGAAATCGATGGCGTTGAAAAACAAACTAAGCAGTCAGATCGATCTTCAAACGACTCAGACTTGAAAGTTGAAATCCGCACAGCATCTTCTTTATCCAATATTCCCGAACATGATTCTGAGCATTGGGATGAAGGATCGGATGCAATGAAAAATGAATCAATTTACAGATATTCGGATTATATTGATCCTGTCTTCCCTCCAAAACATGTAAGTATTTTTTCTAAAAAATTGGAAAATTTCAATGACAATGTGACTCCGAAAATATACCTAAATTTTATTCTGACTGTATTCTGTATATAGGATGGTCATAATAACAACGGTTACGTGCCATATGTAGACTATACTCGTGACTACAATCCTCCCATGACCCGCAATTCAATTTACAACGGTCAAGTCGGAACACTCCAAAGTCCTCCTCAGTATTTGAATAATGTAGATCCAAGGTATTCAGCAACGTACGGTAACCCTTACTTGCGAACGTCCAATACATCCCTTCCACCCCCACATTCTGGAGGTGGTAACCACTCTCCAAACAGCGGTTCACATCCTCTTGCTCATTCGGGTCACCATAATCACCTCAATAACCATCACCATAATCATTCAAACCTTCACACCCCCACAAACAGTAACCATATCACTCACAATCATATCGTCACACCGACCAGTACATCAAATGGCGGAATTATCATCGGTGGAGGTGGTGGAGGATCCCCCTTGGTTCCTGGCTCCACATCACCTATGTCACATAGTCAGGGAAATACTTTAAGTAACTCTACAAATCCGTATGGAATGAGAAATGGGGCTGTGCCCCAAGTCTCTAGAGCTCCTAGTACCCCATCGCCACAGTATATTGTTCCTTCACAACCACAGCTCAAGCCAGGAACACTGGCCACACACGTGTAGTTTTTACATTGTAGATTAAGATTAACCAGATGTTATGTCAAGTAATTTAGCAAAGTTTTCATAAGCTATCATTATAAAATGCGTACATGCATTGTTCATATCTTGTCAATAAGAAAACGCCATTTTATTGTTAAATAGACATATTTATGTCTCAAGTTTTATGTAAAATGAATTACGCATCGGTAACAATTAAGGGGTCGACGATATACCGAAAGAAAGGTACGTTAACAATATCAGTATGACAGAATTTCGAAAGGAGGTGAAAGCTTAAGTACTTGGTAAAAGTAATATCACGTGTATCTATATTTATTTATCAAACTTAATAAATAATCTTATATAACTCATTGTATTATTATCATGTCTGATTCGAGTACTATTTACGCTAAATTATTACGATGTAAATACGTGTTTCTGATTGACTCCATTTGTACTTCATTGCAAGAAGTGAACAACGTGTATCCTGCGATGTAATTATCTAACGTAGGTAAATACTTACTATTGCCTAGGATGTTCTATTTAATATCTCCCAGAGGATTTGAGGATAAGCTTTAACTCATAGTACTGCACAAATCAGGCGTAATGGAGGTTGATGTGGAATTATTATAAAATTTAAGAAAATCATTTTTGTATAGGAAATTGTCGATGCGTGTTTAAGCATAAAGCTGTCGTATTTTCGTGAATTTTTTTCAGTAGTCTGTCGATTTATAATACGAAACTTTTAATCATGGAACGAAATTGTAAATACTATCGTATATTCTTGTCTTACCTGTTTTCGTAGTTTTGACCTGTTCGCGTTTAGATAGACTAATCCTTTTGTTAATCATTGCCATTATTAACAAAATTTTGAATGTTCCTGATAAATTATAAGCTTCTTTTATTTAATCTTTTTGTAGAGCATTAAACCTAATGCGCAACAAACCACTGTAGTCTGTAGCGTACTGTGTAAAACGTCATTAGTGAGTACAGTGTTTATGATGATGGTATTATACGTTTCTTAAAAGTGGCAGACATGTAAACTATATATTTGTAATTTGTTATACATTTCCGATTTGTTTCGGAAACGTAAGTTGTATTATAATAAATGCAAACGCTAATTAAATAAACAGTAGGGTTTAGTTAATTTGTAATTGTAGTTAGTTATTGTATGCATGTCTAGAAATCAAGTATAGTGTATGTTATTGCCAATTGCATATTTGGTTCTACTAGGAACAAAGATGAGTGGCACTGTGCAAGTAAATGTGGTGTGGTGTATCAGTTGAGAATTTATTAAAGTGTTCTATTCTTAGGTTAAGGAAATAACAATCTAGGTTTAATTGAATCCAACGTGTTAATTTTATTATTTTTACGGCTGTA
Source organism: Sinodicranocentrus sp. ZH6 (assembly GCA_027743935.1). Taxonomy (NCBI): domain Eukaryota; kingdom Metazoa; phylum Arthropoda; class Collembola; order Entomobryomorpha; family Entomobryidae; genus Sinodicranocentrus; species Sinodicranocentrus sp. ZH6. The sequence goes on from JAHZNA010003370.1 coordinate 5,724, forward strand.
ATGTGTATATTGAAAAATATTATGATAATGAATAAATTGATTGAATGATAGCACTGCAAAACTTCCTACGATTCTTGGTGGTTTCTAGCAATCAAGTTAAATTATTAGGTATATTATTTATGCAACTTATAGATTAAGAACTGTATCTAAGATTCCAATTTTAATATAGGGATTTAATATTCCTATGTAGATAGTTAGATAGATATTATATCCATACTTCAGATGAAGAAGTTTCCGTTTTCGTAATCGATTTATACTTCATATTCTAGATTTATGAAAGTAACTCTATGCTGATGCAGTGTCAATTTTATCTAGGAAATTAGACTTATAAATAGATTATATTTGAAGAAGGAATCAAAAATGAATGTAATAAAATTATCAGTCAGTGTTATAGTGTCAGTCAAGCCATTGTTAAGTGAATAAAATCAAGCAATGAAGAATATTTGAATACATGGAAAGGGATGAAATTTTATTTTATCATTTTTCACTTTCATATTATTACACTCTGTTCGGATCGGACGGACGCTTCATTAACTCTAACCTTACAATTATCAGGATAAATACATGAATGCCACAATACTTAATATTTTAGCGATGTTTACCATACCACAGTTTGGTTGGCTGTATGCATGTAGATTTGCAAGCTACATCAACACATTTAGCTTGCTACTCATTATTTTAAGGCATAAGGTCTAAGCTAATATTAAGTTTTTATGAATCAAAAGATTGACTGGATCAGAAAACTTAACATCTCTGGCAAAATCGTGGGTAACAATGCAATGAAACATGAAATTAGACGACAACTACGAACTAAAAGTTGATATTCTCAAAGACGCTCCACTAAACAGAATGACTATGACTATAAGTCTAGCTCACGAAGTTTTGCTTGGAGTACGAGCTCACTCACGATCATGTGAGTCTATGACACGAACATTGATTTGATTCCCAAAAATAGACTTTTTCGAATGCACTAAGCTGAATAGTAGGTATGTGTGAGGTGTCATAGACAGAATGAAAATAAACCTCACTTAATCTGAAAATCATGAATTTCGTCGAGATCGTTTATTTTGAGAGTACGAAATTAGTAGATATAGACAAAATGGAGTGCATGATCGACCAAAAGTATTACAGGTCAACACTTTTCTTTCAATAAAGAGTTACCACTTAAAACGACCAATGACTAAATGCGGTTTAAATAAGAAAAGTCAATTTATTCCTTAGATCGACCACTAAAACAGCGTGAGGAGACAGATAAGATAAGATTAAAAGATAATAGATAAAACACAATTTTACATAAATTGTCGAAACTTTTCCCCATTATAAGAATACGGTTGTCGTGCTTCTGTTCTTACGAATCACTAATAGTTATACCTATTTTACTAAACTTTTTTTCACAAAATACTTTTAAACCTCGCCCAGCCCTGCAAACAATAAAATATGTGTATTACAGAAAACCTGCTTAAAATCTATACATCGCGTATCGCCCAGTATAAAATTCATATGTATTATATTTTAAACTTACTGGCAAATCCTAGTATTGGGGTCGTTGTACATCTCGCAGTTCGAAAATACAAGAAGAAGATCAGAGATGAATTCCTCATTACACGTATAAACCATAGAATTTAATTTGTATTTGATGGTCCCAAGATCCATGGGATGCTTTACAATATCATGATAATCTGGAGCCTAAAACAACAATAAAAGATTTGGTTAAAACCTGTCCTTGTCCAATGCCGCCATCAGAACATTTCAGAAAGATTACAAATTGACCTCATTTCGTGTGACAGGTTTCAAAAAAGGCCAAGCGTCAGACTGCTTCATCACCTCAGAAAGGATTTTATCCAGAAGGACATTGTCCAACTCACCATTACGAACACAGTTGTTGGTATTCATGCGCTGCAGCCTGGTCCTCTTTGGAACATCAGAGTCATACATATCATACTCATTGGAGCGTTTTCTATTTCCCATTTGAAATCCAGACGAACTAGAGTCGTTGGAGTTATCACTGCTTTCATTTTCCTTAGAATCACTCCTGAGCCTCTTTGCTACTTGTGCTATTTTAACAGCGGCTTGGGAGGCACACTTACGTCGACTTCCACGCCCAGCGTGCTGATCTTCGTCTTCACTTTCATAGTCATCATCATAAAATCGTTTACGATTACCCCCACTAGTTCTTTCAGCACTCCGCCTCCGTTTCGCGAATTTCACTTTGACAACTTCTTCCTCATCACTAGATTTTTCAGACTCGACATCTGTAGCTTGGTCAGAATCTTCCTCGGTTTCATTTCCGTTTCGGCTATCTCCAACATCAGATTCTACCTCAGATCTGAACGTTTCTTCGTCATCAGATTCATCTGATGAATCACTGCGACGCGAACGCTTCACCTTTTTCATTGGTTTCTTGCTTCCAGACGATCGGCCTTTCTGTGGCTGTGATTTGCAATTTGGACAATGCCAGGTACCCCGTGGTACTCTGCTGAGTGGAGGACTAAGGCATAATAGGTGATACATATCTGGGCAGCCGTCACAACACATAAGTTCACCACCAAAACTACAAACCGCACACCCCTCCATTTCAGATTCATTAGTGTTTTCGTTTGACCCACGCCCGCCATGTCTTCCAGTTGATTCATCGTCATCGCTTTCAGTTCTACGAAGTTCGTCCAAAATGTCGTCATCTGATAATCTGCGTGTCCTACTACGAGGTTTAGGAGGAGGTTCTACAGGCTTACAATCATAGCAAAACCAGTCTCCTTTGGGAATACTCTGTAAAATGTTCGTTAAATATTGGTGACACATTTTCGATAAAGGACGCAAAAATCCCGCTCGGCACTTAAGTAAGTACAAGAATTATCACAACACTTACCTCTAACGGAGGCTTCAGACAATACGCATGGTGTCCTTTATTACAGCCGTCACAAAGAAGCATATTTTCAGGGCTGCCTTTTCTCCTACATACTCTGCATCGCGCATTTAATACTGATCTTGACCATTCTACACTATTATCTGTACAAAAAAAGGACTTCAGAATGAGCCTGTTTACGATGAAATCACACATAGAGAGTGCACTTAGAATTTGCTAACGTATGTCACTTACCAAAAGTGAATAAATGTACAAAGAGTTGTGAAAAGCTTGTGCAAGCCATTAGAGATATTTCCCATCTTTCTATGGCTGTCGGTGCTGGCAAAGAGAGTTTTGATGGTAGTTCATTCTCCTTGTTCTTTTTCTTCTTGCTATCTTTATCATCTTCTGTTATGCATAATTATAATTTAAACAAACTATAAATAAGTCCCGTCACAAGCCGAAGATGTTAAATTAACATTAAAAACACTAACCTCCTAATGGACGTTTCAAAAACTTTGGTTCCATGCTGTTTCGAATTTGTAAAATAGCGCATGCGAGATCTTTCACTACTGGATTTATCGAAGTGTTATCATCTTTGTTTGCTTCAGAAGAGGAAGACGTATGAGATGACATTTGGTCGATTTTACATCCTGCAAAAGAAAATATGGAGAATAAGTTTACGTAAACACATGTAAACTCTTATCAAGAAGGATGCAGTTTCAGGAGCCATCAGTTCAGTTGGTAATGAACTTAAATCACAAAATGAGAACCTCATGATATCTCGATTTAAGCGCAATAAATCCAAAGTCTAATCACACACGTACGTTGACTTCGTCAGTAGCTCTTAAATTAAATTGAATTACCACAAGCTATGTGTTGTCATTTGACATATTTCGAAAGTTTCGAATATTTGATTTGAACTACTGGACTAACTGGACCGCTTTGACTGGATTTCATTTAAACCGGTAAAGCGGTTCACGACAACAAACTTAACACAGACTACAGACAGATTTCATCGGCCAAGTCGCAACACGCAGAGACAGCAACCTCAATACATAAATTAAGCTGCTGTTATTTAGTACAGGTTGTCTTGTACATGAACAAACGATATTAATTACTAATGTAGTACCATCATTTGTAGAGTTGCCGTTGAGTAAACCATGGCGCCTTGAAACGTTTATAGATTTTCCAACCCAGTGGAGCTTCGAAGCTTGTGGATCGTACCCGCGATCTTCAATCGCCTTTCTCCACTGTGATCGGTCGTCGACCTGTATTAATTTAAATCCGACTTTAACAAGAAATTCTTCAGGGCTTGACATCCTCATCATTCTTATTACTATTTCACCTTCACAGATCCTAGAGCTCCTAGAAATATCTTTTCTTCGACCTCCAGAATAAGATCTCTCATTTGCAATTCCAAAATCGTCTCTATATTTGTTCCGGAAGGATAATTTAAGTTAGGATCTAAGCGAGTCTTCTGGGTTGTTCCTCCTCTTTGTGGTCTCTTATCTGGTGCAGCAGTAATACTTTCATCAAATTTTCCTTCACGATTAAGTTTCAACGCAGGACATTTATTGAGGTAGCCTTTGATTCCATCCTTTTCTTCCACCAGGGCAGAACGAAGCTCTTTCTCACGAACGCCTCGTGGGCTCAAATTTTCTATCAAAGCATCAATATGCTCAGGGTTCCAGAAAAATGACCATTTTGGCCGAGGTAAGTAAACACAGTGTACAGGGCAACTCTCTTTGTCTCCATTACATAATCCGAACACGAGAGGTCTTTCCTCTTTTTTAACATTCGATATACTAGGTTTCTTCTTCGCAGATTTTTTCGGCGAAACAGAGTTTTCTTTGTCGCTTCCTTCCCTGTCTATCTGTAAATACTGAATACAAATTAAATAATAACACTTTAATGAGTCATTAATAAAAATCACACACAAGAAAATATCAGAATTACAAATGTACCTTTTCATAAGTTTGTTTCACAAAACTCATATCTTCAAAATCTACACTTCCGACATACGGTGTGGGAGACGGTAAGCATTCACCAACGTATTCATCATCGTTCTCTACAAACAATCCAGGTAACGTTGAGAAAATCCAATACCTACGGAATGCACGATCCCTTCCTAGCGGATGTAGTCCTAATCTTCTTTCATGCTTCAGAATTTGTTCTTGTAATTCAGTTTCCTTCCATAAGAAGTCCTGCTTCCTTCTGGCAATTTCTTTATCTTTCTTGTTTAGCTGGTATTCAATTTGTTCATCCGTCAAAGGGGGTTTACTGGGTTTTTCAGGTGCTTTACTGGCCTTACTGTTGGCTTGTTCCCCGTCCTCACCTTGGTTTTCAGTGTTAGGCTTTTCCTGCACCGCTTTAAATTGTGTCATATCAGGGATAACTTTGTCCACTTTTAGTTTCTGCCTGTGTTTTAGTAATTAAAATCGTATCCTAAGTCTAAGCATAGTAAAAAGTATCCATACAATGGAATTGTAAGTAAAATATTAAAAAATAATTTCATGCCTCCAATAATTGTCTTCCGCATCTTTTTTCTTCTCTGCGGCTTGCAACGCACGAAGATTATTTTTAGAAGCACGATACTGATCAAAGCTTTCCTCCATAGCATCTCGAACAGAAACATAAGTGGTGATCTGGTTGATTAGACATTGCAGTAATTTAAGTTTTTCTCTCATTGTCAAATCGAAGACAGTCCCAGAACTCAATGTTTTGATTATTTGGGGATCTTCAAGTCGCAGTTGTAAACCAGGATCGTCAGTTTCAGTATAACCTCCTCTCTGCTGAGTTCTGTAATTTAAGTTGAATAAATCTTGTAACGACTAAAGGTAGCTCGCAAATATAAAACATTTCCTGAAGTATGCCAACGAACCTCCACTTGACATCCTTTTCACTGGGTTTTGCACCGGACGCTAATAAATGCAATCGTATAACTTCAGTAATGCTAAGATGATCCACACTTATCTTATGAAGAGGTGTATTCTGATACATTAAGGACCATAAAGAATACGCTGTAGCTTGCTTGACTGCTTCTCTCGCAGTTACATCCACGGCCATATCATTCACTTCAAAATCTAGAACATTGAATACATAGCTAAGCACATGTTGTAAATAGAAGTGTAGAGTGTATAAGGTGTGAAATGTGTTTCCACGAACCAACTGCAGCCGTTTCTCCTTCAGTTATTTCGGCATTTTCAGTTTCTTGCAAGCGAAACAGAGTTTTCATCATCAGCTGTAATATTTCGCTAAACGGACCGGCCACTTCTGTTTTGGTAAGAGCTCGTTCTAAGATATCAAAGTTTACTCCACTGAGGAAGCAATCGCGAACTTTGAGCGTACTTGAATAACAGTTCATGAACTCCAAGACCATGACAAAGTCTCCGAATAAATTATTTGGAATTTTACAACACACTGGGTCTGGAGATGGTAAATCCTAGGTAAACAACAAGTACACTTGTAATATAATGATTAATGATAATTTAAAGCATAGAATTATAGTTTTTTATATTCTGGGGAGACAGAATAAAAGCTCAGAGGTAGTGACGAATAGTATGAACGAATCATTAGTATCATACAAGACTAAAATGCATCATTGGCACAACTATATAAATTTATAAACCGAAATCTTGTTGACCATTACATAAGTAACAAAAATAACAAACCTTCAAATCTTCAACTTTTAGATCTTCCTTAGGCTTAAACCACAACTTCTTAAAATCTGCAACAAGTTTCCGCTGTGCTTTCAATTTTTCTCTCTCCTTAGCCTTTTTCTCTACCTCCAACTGTTTTAACTCCTGCGGGGTCAGTTGTTTCACTACTTTTTCTCTGAGAACATACAACAAATCAGATTTAGAGAAAACATCAACAATTGAAGGTCAATTTTAAAAAATAATTCATAAAACATAATGGCATATTTTTCAATACTTTTTAGGTTTCGGCTCAGCCTTTGGTTTCTTGCTACTCGACGAGGGTGAGGGTTTCTTAGATGATCCAGGACTTTGTCCACTTTTCTTTTCTTTTACACCAGTTTTTGACGTTTTGACTTTCTCTTTTTCATTCTTGGATTTTTCTTTAGGCTTTGGATCTTTTTGTTCCTTAGCCGGTTTTGGTTTCCCTACTTTGGGAGTGTCTTTGGGAGTTTTCACAAGATTAAGAGATTCTTCAAATAATGGCGCTTTCCCAACAAAAATGTCCTCAAATTTTAACTTGATGAGTCCGTAAGTGTTCATAACATTTGGCTAGTATAATTTTCATTCAAGTAAATTTATAAATCTTCAAGCCATTTTATTGCTGTAACACTGTGTATCAAATTAAATCAAAATATTACCTTTACTATCACAATTCCTCTCTCCTCAAGCAAGTCCGAGGCTAATTTTAATAGTACTCTACATTTATCTCTCGTGAGAATGGTTTTCTCTCGCTTTACGTCAACAGCCTCGAGAATGTGAACCTCAGTGGAAATTGGAGTTTTCTCTTCAGGATCAATTTCCTGGACCTCATAACGAAACAAATCCGGGGCTGGACCCCAACTGTCGTCTCTATAATTTTAACGTAATAAATTATGATAAAACATAATTACAATTGGGTACAGTTTTTACACATCAGAAAGGAAATCAATCAAATTAATTCGATTCACCGTTGTTATTTCATAAATTATGTACACTTCACTTACCGTAAATAATCATTTTTTTCAAATAAGCCTCTCTCTATTTGGTCCTGCCGGTAGTGCTCCATTTCCTGAGCAGTTGGGGTGATAATTCTTATTACTTTCGATGGGCACCTGTGGGTATACGTATATGACATCATTAATATCGCTAATAATAATAGCATTTCTTTTGTCCTCTGACCTCCGCCATTATTAGGGATATCTTCAGTGGTAGTGACGAACAGAGTCATTTTAATGTAATCAATCATTATGCATACAAAATTTTGCATCATTAGAATTAACGAGCTAAGCTAGTAATTTATTATAAAAATTGTAAGCTCACATACCACATATTTCCAATCACCGAAAGCACCTCTTCGCCCCTGAAATAACGATCCCTAGCATATGTGAGTACATCTTCCACAACGTCAACAAACTTTCCACGCTTGGTTTGAGCGGCCAAGTACAACAACGCTCTCTTTAGCTAATAAGCAAAACAATCAAAATGTAAATATACAAAATTCAAAATTATACAATATCTTGATATCATAAATACTGTCACGTCACTTACTGGACGAGGAAACCCCCTTAATTGCTTCTTGGCCCCTCTTTCACTCTCTAAAGCTTCCTGGAAGGTTAAGTTGGCCTTCCCAGTCAAGGAACATGACCATATCAATGAGTTGCATAATATAACACGAGCAAAATAATCGCTGAAATTAGAACAAAAGTTGAACAATGTTAATTTATGAATCAAAAGATCAAAACGCTCACGTAATTATACTAAATGAGAAACTTACTCGTAATCCCTGAAAACTTCATTCGTCAGTTTTAGATAAAAGACGTCTTCATCGGGTTTTATATCGAATGGTGGAGGATCAGGAACAAAGGGCTTACGTCTTAAAAGTGGCATTTTGAAACACTGGCGAAATAAAACACCTAGACCTGACAGTTACGACCTTACGACCAGTTATGATTGGAAAGCGTCCAGTTTGCAAATCTCAATTTAACTGAGATAATACCAGGCAGACATTTGTCAGGATCAACAATGCTGCGTCGATACTTGGGTGCAGAAACACCACTACAATCACAAATAAGGTCAAAACTAAATGTTTGTGTCTGTGTTACAGGCTCCACAATAGGAACAGGAATAGATTTCACGATTTGACAAATCAGTTCTCCAGCTTTAACACCTGATTTTAAAGAGTAATGTATAAGCAAAAGTAGGCGTTTATTAGTAACTGGTACATACAGCAGCTCGAATGTTGTTGATACCGAATTCTAGTGATCCTCCTGAAACACCAAAAAAATCATTATTCAACAGTTATCACAAGTAGATTGACAACATAGTAAACACATAGAATTCAAATGCATATAATAACATGGATCAAGCGCGTTATTGTTTATCAGTTAGTTATATTTGCTGAGTGTTGTAGTTGCAAATTGCAACATACTATGACGATCATCATTTACAACCATGTTAGTGTATATGATGTTGGATGTGTGCAGTGCAGACGCAGAGTCAAGAGTGCAACAGGCAACAGGCGAAAACCTTCAAAGTTAATTTGCAAGTTTCAGAAGGCAGAAGTATGCAAACTAAAAGCGAAAACAAAATTATGAATGAGTTCTTAGCTCACATTGACACTAGAACGACAACTGACAATGATTTGAAACTCAGAATTCCCTGTCACGCCACTTTTAACAATCCAACGACGACCAAACCAAAACCTCCAAAGATGAAAGAGGCTTAACCCATACAAACTAAGGCTGTACAAAATGTCTGTTCATATATAACTGATATAATCAATCATCTAACGCTAACGACTGACTTATGATGCATCATGAATGTATGTTCAATGAAGTTCCCAAGCGTGAATCGTATAACATCACTTGACACATGCATAATTAAGATAATTACCCTCCACCATTATCCATTAAAAACAACGAATTCCAGATTTTCAAAAAAAAAATCCGGACATTCAATCATACTTTCATTTGTGCTTGGATCCTCATTATCAATTGACATATGACATACACCATTAATGCATCAGGACTCAGGAACGCTCCAACCATTTAAAAAAAGATTCGACGCTCAAAATCCAAAGCGTTTATAAAACAATTGACCCAAAGTCAAAAAATAGAAATGGAGGACCAATATAGGTAAAGATGAAAGGAGCGTTTCATTCAGGCTGGTGAGGAGCAGCCGAAATAGTTGACGCAGCGTAGGAAAGGGAGAAGAAAGACGTAAAAGCGCTCAATAAACCCACCTTCTCCCAACACAACAACCGACCCAAAAACAAAAAAAAATGTTTTCGTTGACTATAACTTTTTTTTTCAAAACCACTATTAAAACTTACATTGTCCTCCCATGTTTTCTGCACCACTGTTTGCTGGAATGCCGAGGAATCAGCTGACTTACAAATTAGCAACTGAAAGGATGACGTTATCAGTACTTTTTTGCAGTGAAGAAACCTGATCAAAATTCATTTTCCTCTCGTTTTCGGCTACTCTCTCACTCACAACACAAAACTGCGTATGCTTATACATACGACTATCTTGACTGTGCTAAAGGAACTCTTTTTTAGCAGACACGAATACGTAATGAAACCTACAATGAGCATATGCTTGTTAAACACATTCACGCACGGCACGGGTTCTCTCACAAACGTATTATAGACTTGAGGCACAAATGCAATGTGTTGATATGTATTCCTCCGTCAAGAACTCAACAGAATGTGAAGAGATATCGGACGGAGCGTAAAAGGTGCTCTTTCAATTCAAAGTGGACAAGGACAAATACAATAGAAGGAAATGTTATAATATAATTTAAGAGATTTATGTATATGTTGTACGGAGTGGAGTGGAGAGGACGGGGTAATGTTCACTGGCAAACGAGAGGCAAATTTTATACCTAAAAATTACACATAAAGACAAGGGATATTCATTCAAACGTAGCTCTCTTGTCTTTGTGATTTTAACACATATTTTAAACACATTTGGATATTATACGTAACACTCGTAGTGAATGAACACACTCACAGGCCTTGACGAGAGGGACCGAGAATTGCATACAAAGGTATTTATACCTTTCGCTTTTCTTTACGAAAATTTTACATGGATATATGATCCCATATGTGGTGGGTAAGGTATTCACATTCAAATTTTAAGTCCAGATGTTACAGGGGATTGAGTAAAAGGAGAGATACATATCACTACACTATTATATGTATCACTACGAGTAATATAAGGTACATTTTGAAAAGATGAGATGAGTGCGAAACGTGAGGCTCTGCAAGATTCTTTCCTTCAACTAAAATGCAATGCTTGGAGTTCTAGAATTTTAGAGTCAGGCCGTATCTCCGTTCTAAATGTTTCCGTGACTTTTCTTTTCCCACTAATTCCACAGGTATATTGGCTGGCAGGCAGCAGGATGATGCTTTCCATTTGAATGGTACAGATATTTGTAACTGGTATACTGGTGTATCCTAAAATGCATTGTTGAAGGATATCCTAGTTTGGGGTCAATATCCCGCTTCTGGAGTTAATTCAGCGGGAAACAGTTGAGGCTTTATCTATTGTAAATGCGTCTTTCCAAACTGATATTTTTCAAGGGGATAAAAATGTGAAACTAGAAACTAACCATGAGTATGAGAGTATGAGACCAACTACTAGTACACTACATTTCTACTAATAGGGTAGGGTAAGAATGGTAGGATTAGGTGGTATTTACTTTGCTGTGTCACTGACTGACTGGGGGAACTTACTTAGAAAGTCAGTTACTTGCTTGGCCACCAATATTACACAAAGCACTTAAAACAAAATAAAAATGTCGTTCCGCAACCGGTATCTGATGTTATCTTATCATTATGACATTGCCGGTACATTTCCTGTATAAATGCACATTTTTTTAATAAATTCCAGGAAATAATTTTTCCTGGGCAAGGCAGCACCCGGCATGACGCATACCAAAAATATTTGCAATGATAAATCACTTTTGATTGAAAGGTTGAAATGTCTCCATTTTGTTGAAAGAACTGAATTGAAATTAATTTCATTTTTATTAAAACTTGAGACTCCAAATATATGACTTAATGTTAGTTAGTTTTGGAATTGATGACGCAGCTTTGCAGCGTAGACCAAACATACATTTAAAGCTATAGCACATTGGTATTGTATATAAATAAATTAGGGGTTGACATAATTGAAGCAATATGGGAGCACGTTCTCTGTAGGGCAATATTCCCCATATAATAGGGCAATAAATCTCGTAAGCCAAGCCAACGAAAGCATCAAGGATATTTTTCAGTTTTCACACAAATGATACGAGGTCTGTAACGACAATAATACAATATTCGAAATCAAATTTAAGCGATATTTTAGCATTACTCGTACGCACGTATGCAGAATGCACTTTTTCAGAAGTTTCAACTATTTTCAGTCATAAAATATCAGTCTTTTTTTGCAATGTAAAACTGACACGCAGTATATGTTACACCGCCTTAAAGGTATATGATAATATGATTCGCTGGCCTTTTACTCTGGGAAGAAATTAGCTGAAGACATAAGAAGATTCGGAGCGTTGTTCACGTTGGACGCATTTTCCTTAACAAAAGGATTATGTCGATCGTAGTGTCCATTCATTTTGCTGTATACTGGGGGACTATGTACATGATGCGTTGGTAATAGCAAATTTTGATGTATCGCCCCAGAGTTATTTTGAAGATTTGGAGCGATGTTAGTGTCGACATTAACTTGAAATACAGAAGACGTGGATGACCGAGGAGTCGCACTAACTACACTGTCATCCAACCTGTTTTGCCTGGTAGACATCTGTACAGTACTATATGAAGGAGGAGCATAGCTACTCCCGACAGACGAATTGGAATATATCACGTGGTTAAGAGTTCCTGGAATTTTTTGGATTGGTGTGAGCTCATTTGATCCCAGTCCTACTGTAACCGTTGAAAGTGGGCTAGCATCTCTAGCCATATGTAAGGTATGGAAAGGTCTGCCGAAGTCGTCTTTGTTCACCTACATACATACATACCAAAGTTATTCACATCTTTTTGATCAATGGTTTAAGGAAGGAAGGTGGAAGCTTTATTAAATGGTGTTTGGATGTAGTTAAGTGTGTTCCCACTTGCCACATGGTTGACACTAATAAACTATGTGCAAAATCAATTTAAAATTACCTGCACAGTTAAATGTGGTGCTAAGGGTTGAAGCTTTTCATACACTTTTGACAGCACTAGTTGTTCATTTGCATCCCTCCTAATTCTTACATGTACAGTTCCAGCCTGTAAATATATGGCTGAGTTACGTTCAGACGAATCAGGAATACTAATAAAAACATATTAAATTGTACATATAAATGTCTGTACGTACTATCTGGCCATATGAAAGAGTCCAGAAAAGTTCATTTCGGAATTCCAATACTCCATCTATCGTCATCGCTTCACGAACAGCTTGTTCTAATTGGGTTGCCGTATGAGCTGGAACAGTCTGGGTTAATTAAAGCAACTTTTATGAAAAAACTTTGAACTGCTTGTTGCATTTATAAACCAAATTAGTTGGAGCGGTATGTGGAAAGGAGGATAAAGATGTTACACAAACCTGTAAAAGAACTTGACCAGTATATATACAAAGGGGCCATAAAGCGTCAAATATAGTTAGAACCATTAGTAATCCACCGACTAAATCAAACCATCTTGGTCTGAAATACATAAATTTTAATTAACAGTCTTAGCACGCCACGCATGACAAGAAGACATTCATTACGATAGGAAGCTACATGGTTAGATTTGCATACATACCCCGATTGAAGAGCCAAAGCGAGGAGTATCACAGTGTTGCAGCAGAAAAAGCCAAGAACTGCTAATGGGCTTAACGAAAAAGTACTTGAAGAAGATAATGACAATCCAAAACTAGCGCATATTCCTTGGAAGTACTTTTGAAGGGTTGTTGATGATGCGGAAACCTTGTATACCTTGATAAACGGACTATTATTAAATGAAAGAAAGAAATGGACGATTCCTCCGATTATGACGGTGGGAAGAAAGCGACCCCTAAAACATAAATAAACCTCAGATAGACTTCAATTTATTCACGGATGGATAAATCCAATCGATTTTTCATAAATACAGCCAAACTGACTACTTACGTGTGAATTTCTTGGTTAGCACCTCCTAACACCAAATCCAGCGATTTTTTTACAGCCCAGGCATTCATAAGAAGCCCAAGACATAAAATTGAAAAATGAGTAAGGACTTCTACTCTTACGTAACCAAAGCTAAATGTCGTAGATGGTTTCCCACCTTGTACATAAAATTGACTGAAAATGTCTCCAATTAACCTGTGATTAAAAGCAAAATGTTCTTTCAAACGAGGGGTGTACTTAAAGGACCATAAATAAACTAAAATGTATAAATGACTTACGCTAAAACATCGAAAGTTAGCAGGCATAAAAATGCACTTAAGGCTGAAAATACAAAGAAAATACCATCAAATATCACATCTTCAGAAATACTTTGATCGTTTAAGATTGAACATCAACATGAAGCAATCATTTTTTTAAAATCTTAATTTCATTTCAAATTATTTACCACAACTATTCGACTGAAAAGTCCAGGACGCAATCATTGCTACTGATGCTGCACAAAACGGAGCCGCAACAATTTTTCTACGAACGCTTTTAATGCTCCAGAGAAACGTTGCTGATCTCCATAATTTTGCCTGACATCTGAGTAGCTTTTCACTAGTTTCCCCCTAAAAACAAGTGAATTAATATTAATGCATACTGTTGCAGTCGAACCAGTAAAAATTTAACCGACTTCGCCATATAACACTAACCTTCCATCTCATTATGAATCCAAAGTTTTTATTATTTGGGAATCGTAAAATATACAAAGAACTACCCCGAATAACGGTGATGAGATTCTGGTACTACAGGTTGATTGATTAAATTGTATCGTTTGTATATTATCCGACATTAAAATTGTTTTCAGTTTTGGTCTCTTTCCAATCCAGCGACGCGTCTATTCACTGATAAAACGCCAAGAAGGCAAGCGTTAACTATAATTGATAAGACTACTGGTGAGAGGCGACAGGAGGAAATTTACACTTTCTGTGTTGTCTGTGAAATTCTCTGAACCATAATTAAGTCATGTCACATGTGCAACAACACTGCTGACTGCTACAACAAATGACAGACACTCTGAATTTCTTATGATCTAATCGCTGACCCAAATTCAGGTGAACACTGCAAAACATATATATGTGATCGTCATTGCACTCACGTTTAAACTCATCCGTATCCCAGTTTCTTAATACATAATACAATCTAAAACTAATTAGGTACATATATGGAAGCAAACAGGGCAGTCCTTTTCATCATCGTTAAAAAAAGCACATCAACAATCAATTCACATATTGTGAATCACAATGTGGAGTTCATTTGCAAAAACAAACATAAAACTTGTTAAAATCTACAAACTTCCATCGCCTTTATCCAAACTGATAATGATAAACTGATGGTGACATGACATTGCCATTGCCAGCTGTGAGAATGTGTTTTTGGAGTAGATTTTCATTCATCACATCACACGTTAGATTCACGTAAAAAGTCAGAGAAAGCATGAACGAGGTACGTACAATGGAATGTAAATGTAGTATAGAGTATGGATTATTTATGGAGAATCCGATCCTGTTGCTTGTTTTCCATTCTGTGTTCTGAGATTCCTTCCAACTAGAACCAATCACCAATTTACCAATCCAATTCGCTTCTTCTTCACTACTACTACTACTGGAACGGAATCTACGTAAAGTACTTACTCCGTTGCGGAGCATTTTCTTTCGACAACAAGAAAAATCTCATATTGTGCTTCGACCAGGCCGCGTATTATGTTTGACTGCTTTAATATCCATATGCATGTACTACCAAAAAAAGTACCTTCACTTCACCACATGCACATTTGCACATGTGGACCTGTTGTGATCGCACTGTCGCAGTTTGTTTTTAGTGTTCGAAGCGGAAATTTGATTTTGGATTTAACAGTGCCAGCTTTCTTATCTAGAACCATTAGCTTTAGCCGTTCTGTAGAGTATAAATGCAGAATAACAGAACTGAGCGTTATTGAGATTCCATCCAAGCTAAATTCCAGAAGAAAAACACATAAGAACACTTACGCTTAAACTTCAAGAATGGTAAGTTGTGTTGAAATATTTTAAAGTCAATCGAACCGAAAGATGAAATGTATTAAAGGAGAAAATGATGACTAAATTGACTAAACCCAGGGCCGTATACATAGATATATGGTGGTTCCATTTACTTTGACTAAACCCAATTCCCAATATCCACCTATAGACAGATGATATATTCAATATTTAAAGAGCGTACAATGACGTGTTTGTGTTTTCTACAGGGTAGGGCCAAAAAAACTCGTGGCGTCAGGCAGAAATTCGCTCAAATGAAGAGAATGATTAACCTGAATGATCAAAGATTGTAAGACTACCTAAGTTATGATAATCGATTCCAGCATTATCGTAGTTACCTTTTTTATGTCTGTCATCAATGAAATTATGTGTTATAGAAAGGCAAAGGATCGTGTACCACCCAAGCGACAAAAGAAACCTGATCCTGACAAGATAGTTGTAAAAGAAGTGTAAGTACCCAGTATTGTAGTCGGTATCCGTAATGTTGAATGGATTATCGTGCAGATGTTATGTCAAATGTAATCTTACTTTCGTTTGGTGATACTTAAGTCCTCAGGTGTCTTCAGCTCTGTTCTTTGAATATAACACTCAACTTGGCCCTCCTTATCACGTACTAGTAGACACCAACTTTGTTAATTTTTCTATTAAGAACAAATTGGATATATTTCAGTCAATGATGGATTGTTTGTATGCGAAATGTAAGTATACTTTAGATTTGTGTGTGACAAAACATTATGACGTGGTTTATAGAATTTTTTTGACACTTTTTAAAGGTACTCCCTATATTACTGATTGCGTGCTGGGAGAATTAGAAAAATTAGGGAGTAAATATCGTGTAGCTCTGAAAATTATTAAGGACGCTCGGTTTGAAAGACTTCCTTGCTATCATAAAGGAACCTACGCCGATGACTGTTTAGTTCAAAGAGTTACGCAGGTATTTGCAGTCTTTTATGCTATAACACTATATTATCCATTATCCCAACATCATGTATTAATATTGTGAGTTATCAGACATTTTGCACATGAGTTTAGACTCATTTTGTTAACTTTGTTGTTTGCAGCATAAATGTTACATTGTGGCAACGTGTGACAAGGATTTGAAACGAAGAATCCGTAAAATTCCGGGAGTACCGATTATGTTTATAAGTCAGCATCGTTTTACCATTGAGCGAATGCCCGATGCTTATGGCGCTCCCAAATGATAGCATAAATAATATTTATTTAGACATTAAAATGTGTCATGATGCTGAAGCATTTGCATTTCTACAAAATGCATGCAAGATAATTATATTAAGCGTTTTTTTGTATTGTAAATTAGAAGTACTTTTAATTTAGCCAATTATTTTGTGACAAGGCATATCGTAACCGTATCAGTAAACTTTACAGCTAGTTATTAAATTACGAAACGTAAGTCCAATCTTCTTTACAAAAATAATTGGCTTATTGCGGTTATTGGCCGATTGCTAAATGCGCTGCCTTTTTCAAGTCCTGAAAAAAAACATGATGGGTTAGTTCATTCGCTTGTACAGTGGATTCGCTGTATCGTTAAAAGTATCGGAGACTATATCCGTCGTACTAAACTTAACGCACTTCTTTATAATGCTTCTGCGCTGAGAAAAATTCGATTGACCGCTTATAGGCACGGGGGTATTATGACTATATCTTAATTTTCGTTCATGTAGCATCGTTCCTAATTGTGCTGATTGGTAAACAGGTTTATTTCCCGGAGGTGTGTAAATTCGTCCTCTGTTATCTTGATGGGAAAACGGGTATATCCTAGATGACGGTCGTTGGTATTTTAAATTACTATTGTGATATTCATGTCTACTCGCCCTAATATCTATTCTTGCTGGCGGATTCTGTTTCTCTGCATTAAATTTCAGATCTGCTTTCTTGAGAATTCCAGTTTCGTACACGACCGGTGGCACAAAATCCCCGCTATTGTTAGATACATTGTCAATTAGACCATGTGCAATACGTAGTTCCGGTATTTTGGATCTCCAAGTTGCAAAATTATTAGATGTTAAACTTTCCGCCATCCTAGCGCGTAGTTCCCGTCGAGCGTATTTCTTCGGTTTGTCATTTTTAGAGCGGTCAACCGACACGTCTTCCTCGGATCGAGAGTCGCAAGCTTTTTTTAGTTCCTTTTCCTCGCTCATTGTGTTCGTTTTTAAACTTTCAGAGAGCCTTTTGGCTCGCTCGCTGATTAGATTGTCAAACTGTAAATAGAAAGAAGGAATCAGCAGCGTTCACTACGGTGCTTATGAAGCTAAACTATACATTAACCATGAAGAAAGGAAAATTTCCCGTGAGATACCTTTTTTCTCATACTAATCACTATATCATCATCTGACGAACAAAAAACATCATCCCGCATGGTCGACTTCATACGCTCCGTTCTTCTCTTCGTGGGATTTTTGTAATCTTTTCGCAGTGGATCTGCAGTTCTTCTACTTTTTGTACTTTTGTCTGGTGGGAAATCTTTAGACATTCCGGTTGCTCCATTTATTAACCGAGTTTGATGTAGGTGGCCACCTCTTAACGTCAGTCCCTCGGGAGAAGGTTCTCTGTAATGATTAGTTTTGTTCACATCTGTATGTCTCAAACTGAGCAACTTTCCAGGTGGCACCGGAGGTCTTCTCTCAATTCTACCCGAATTGCTTGCTTTTCTTAGCCTTTGACGTTCTTCATCGCGAGTCAAACTGACGCCTACGCCATGACTACTTCCGATCGCCGAGGAATATTGTCCATAGTCATAAGAACTGTTCCGCTCCGAACTTAACTTTATTGGATGGTCTCCTACAGAAGAGTTTTTCTGTCTTCGGGCTTGTATTCTGTGATTTAGTTTTTCTTTAACCTCCTGTGCCCTATCTTGATGCTTGACATAATTGGCATCTTTCAGGATGTTCATATTTACATCGGGCCCTCGATAGCGGGACGAGTAAATGTCAAGAATTTCCGGGTGATATAATTCACTAGATTTTAGAGTTGGCTTCTTCACTTCTTCATTCAAATCAGGAAGTGTTATTCTGGTGCTTCTCTGATTGAAGATCCGACCGTCTGCTTGAGCAGTACCAGATGACGTTTCCTGCATATCTAAGTTTTCGTAATCTGTCGTGCTATTGAGGTACCTACCGGAGGAGTATGTTTCTCCAGTTCTTTGTTGCCGTTGCTGCGCAAGAGCATCTTGTGCATTTACAGGAGGTGGATTGTAGTCGAAACTGTTTTTATGACTATTATTTATAGCTTCTTGCCGAATCTTTAGCCTTTTGTTCTTATCTAATGTTAAGGATTCTCGGATAAGCCTGATATTTTTTTCTCGCTCAGGGCTCATAGGTATCATGCGTGGTATTCCCGTATTTCTCCATTTATCAGTTGTCCCTTGTTTGTTGCGGCTATTTTCTGACGGAGATGTAAGTTTTGTGCTTTTATTTGGCTTTCTTGAAGTTTCCACGTCGTCAATAAGGAGGGGTATCTTTGAGCGGTGTAATTTCTCTGGGGATTCGAAATCTTTCGCCTGTTGCTTCTGCCTAAACCTCAGTTTCCCTATTTTCACTGATGAAGCTACATACGAAGTATCATCCGGTGAATATGTTGCATTACTATCGTCTTGTTGACCATCAACATCTCCTAAAACCTCTCGTAGCTGTCTTGCCACCGCAGCAGAGTTAGTTGCATTGACAGAGCTGGCATACTTCAAGGCTGCGGCTGCAACTTTTGGTGGTACAACGGAAACTTTCACCGATTCTGACTTAATGACAGCTTGCGGTCTGGCATTGATACATTTGCGAAGGGTGGGATTGCTGCTGTTGCGCTTGACCTGGAAT
Source organism: Sinodicranocentrus sp. ZH6 (assembly GCA_027743935.1). Classification (NCBI taxonomy): domain Eukaryota; kingdom Metazoa; phylum Arthropoda; class Collembola; order Entomobryomorpha; family Entomobryidae; genus Sinodicranocentrus; species Sinodicranocentrus sp. ZH6. Next base: position 25,258 of record JAHZNA010003370.1, read on the forward strand.
GTTTGTTGGTCTTTTGTGATCAGCCTTAATTTTCTTTTGAAGGAATCTGAGTTCGGAAGGTGCTTTCACATATGGTGAAATGTCTGATGGCATCACAGATTTCTTAATGTCTTTTCCAACAACCTCCATTTTATTTACGAACTGGCTAGCAACAGCTCTTGGCTTTCTCCCTATGTTTTCCTCTGAAGGCGATAAATTATTGTTGAGGGCATTTGCGATACGTCTATTTTCCTTTTTAGAAATTGTTGTACAACTCTCAGTATCTTTAGAGAGTTTGGTATCCAATGATTCCAGAGATTCATCGGATACTTTTGGCAGTTTTATTGCCCGCTTCTCTGTTGAACTAAAAGATTTCAGTTTAGAAAGTGATTTCTCAGCAAGCTTATGTTGGGATTTTTGTTGCATTGATGTCATTTTGTAGTGTTTTTTATCCGAACGAAGGCTTTCAGAGCTCGTGGATTTTATCTCATCTACTTCAATAACACGATTTTTTGATCTTGCCATAGAAGTAGGTATTTTACTGCTAGTGTGCTCTGATCCGTGATGACTTTGTATCTTTATCTCTGATGGCAGCACTCCTGCTTTCCCTAAACTAAGGATTTTACCATTTGCCATGACCTTGTGTGCAGGAATACGGGATGCTTCTGACATACGACTTATGCTACCAACTGAATTGTCCCCACTTTCAACAATCTTATTATTATTCACCTCTGCTTTGGAAGAGGGCTTCTTGTTGGAAAGCTTGGATTTGGATGACTCTTTGGAAGTTTTGTAACTTTCTCTCACGCCCTTCTGTGGTTGGCCACGATGATATCTTTTCTGTGAAAGTATCACAGTTACTAGATACGCTTTGAATATAATATCATATGTGTATAATTATTAATAACACATACAGTTTTTCTATCGCCCAGTGTCCCCAAATCAATACTGTCGCATTGATCCACAACATTTTCTCCACAAATGGTAAGACATGGCTTGGACGAAACTTTCTCTGGATTTTTTGCATAACTTTCTCTGGCAAAGTTGGCAGCGATTAGTTCGTAATTTTTGCAACAACAAGGTAATTAATAAATGCATATTATCTTAATATATTTATTTCATTTATACTTACCTTAACTCATAAAAGTATGACAATTGGATGATTCTCTGTGCAGTTGGCCTTTGTTCAGGATCATATGCCAGACATGCCTTTATGATCTCCTTTGCTTCACGTGTTATGTGAGATGGTAGAATCTTGTCTAAGCCCGTGCCTTCCTTTCCCGTAAAGTAAAAGTCGGTAATGTTCTTACTGCCTTTTATTGACTTCGTTGAAGAAACCTTACTATAAAATATGCAATATTTTGTAAACTAGTTTGCAAGTGATTTTTATACTACAGAATATACTCTATCCTGTAAAGTTTGTAGGGATAATTTTAAGGTTATAATGATAATGATTCAAGAAGTCTACCTTTCATGGGTTGAAGTGCAAACATATTTGGAAGAGTATCCATCAAGAACCTTCTGTCTAAATATATCATCAGAAAAATACAGCTTTTATGAAAAATATTCGTTCTGCTAATTTAAAATTACATGCATGATGATTACTGACGTACATGTGCTGTCGTCTATTTAGCTGAGTTTGATTTCTGTAGGATTCACGTTCCATTAACGCCCTTTAAACATAGAAGAGCCACGAAGTCATATGAATTTATATTTTTGTACTCAAGACGAGTAAAATACATTAATATTAAGCTGTACTGTTTGTGAAATGAGTCTAATAATTTCATAGCTGGTGGTCCTAATATGTTGTTAACTCTGTTGATTTGATCGATTTCACTAGATCCGGGGAAAAGAGGTCGTAAAGTGAGTCTGCAAAAATTGAACTGTTATTAATAACTGGCGATGAGTTGATAATCTTTATGATGTGCATTTAAGCTTAAACATTGTACACTTCATAAAACACGCAGCCAGCTGCCCAGACGTCCATTTTGTAACTGTAATGTCCAGCAGTGAGAAGGCATTCAGGAGAACGATACCATCGGGTTGAGATATATTCCGTGTATGGAGGTCGGCTGAAAATACCCCGGACTGACCCTAGATCACCAAGTTTTAGTTGATCAGTCTGTTGAATTGAATCAAAATGTAGAATATAAAGTACGAATGGAAAAAGAACAGAACTACAGCTATATACCAATTTGAAATTAGTAAGACGGGTTACTTTTAATTTAATTAGAATATTTTCCGGTTTTATATCCCGATGGAAAATTCCTAATTTATGGAGATGTCGAAGAGCTCTGAAAAGCTGGAACATTATCGTTCTTACTCGACTTTCCGGAAGTAGCCTGTTGATTTTGTTTTGTTAATGGAAAACTACTGAACATTCATTATGAAAAGTAAAAGTTTAATCCTACCTTTTCCTGTCTTTAATGAGCTCATACAAGTTTACATCCATTAGCTCAAAAACTAAAGATACTTTGCCTAATGCTTCATCACTGAAAGAACGAAAGTGTAACTAAATAGGTTATGGCTAATTTACAGGTTTCAGCTTTCAAAAACAAAATTTGAATGCATAAATACAGGACACATACTAATGAATTTCCATCATTTGGAGAATATTGGTATGCTTTTGAATAGTCCTAAGTGTAGCTATTTCTGCGATTTCATTCACCTGTCCCCAACTGAAAAATGGACATTTCATGTTTAAAAACAACATTCTCTCTGTAGCTGTATGATATGATAAACTAAAAATTGTATGGAAATTTGTACCTCCTGTATGTGTGTTTCAGTCGTTTGCATGCGACTGTAGTTCCAGTTTCTCGATTTTGACATTTGAGAACTTCCGAGTATGAGCCTTCCCCAATTTTTTCAATAATTTTATACCCTTTGTCAAGATAATTCAAGATTTGTTACGTGGGTAGTTTTTACTTTGAACATAGAGGACTTTACGTAATGCACAGCAATGTAAAAGAGGATTTTTAAAAACTATGCAGCATACTTTTAAGAAATGTGTCATTACTGACAATTTCACTGGATTTAGCAGGCACAACTTTCTGACTGGCTTCATTCTTGTTCTTTTCCTTTAATGTCCGATCTGACATAGCACTAAAAAAGTGAATAAATATTGACAAAACCTTTTTTGCTTTCCCAATCTTGATGACGATCTGGATAAGACATCGACTTTTAACAACGTAAGTATCAATTGATATCCTGTCCAATGGATTGAGATCCAAAGATTCGACAAGTTTAAAAGTTTCATTATATAAGTAAACCTTAAAAGAATACTTTTAAAATTTCAAGTTGAAAAGTTTACCTTAATGTAATACAGAATACTATATGCGAACGGTTTCAAATCCGTTTAGTTAGGCACGACAAAAAACACATCTTTTTTGTACTTTATTTTTCAGTCTGGTCCAGAACTAGTTACTAGAGATAATCAACATTATAAGAACAAAATCTTCATAAAAATATAAATGCATGAAACAAAGTTAAATAATAGCATCGTATGAAGCATTAATGAAAAATTTGGTTTGCTAAAAATTATCATTATTGTACCAAACAATCGACCTTTTACAAATTTTCAAGTTTTTTAAGTTAGGTTAATTATTTCCATAGGAAGCGTGCATTAATTCCTTCCTTCCGCCTGCCACTCAATTCTTATATATTTTTTCATATCTCACTATAGTTATCGATCATTTTATCATGTACATATGTTATGCACATATGCACGTATTAAACATAAATAGAGAGTCAACCAAAATAATGGTGGTTGGGTTGTCGTCTTTTTCTTTACTGTGACAATTTTCGACAAAGGGTATTTTAGAATCAGGGATATTTAGGAAGTAGGATTTAGATGGAACAATGGAAGCTTCTTTATTGTATATATTATTGGCTGAGCGATTAGGGCAAAGAAGAGGAGTTCATTGTATGAATTCCGAACTAAGGATTCACCAGACAGTGACTTGTCCTCATCAGTACCGCATCAGCAGTATCAGCTACGCAAACGATGATTACTACAAAATCCTCGTTAAACAATTAATGTGTTACTGTCGAATTTAGCGGTATGAAACTCAACTCAATTCACTTTTGGTAGTTAAATTTATACTATTTATAATCGATTCAGAATCATCCCAGCATAACAAATTAGCTAACCTCCCCATGTCTCAACCCCAATCAAAGATTGCCTTATCTCGGCAAATAAAAAACCCCGTTAATCTCCAGCACCGACCGACAACCGAGCCGGTTGAGCTACAAGCTGCAATGTGCATACGTCCCGCAGAAGTTTTGTCCATATCAATTTGATAGTGCAGATTAACGTCACGTCAAACTACTGACGATGAGTGCAAATTTCTAGGTAGCATATCATTAGATAGACTTATTTTGACTGGTTAATTTATTTACAAACTTCAATTTAAGTATATAAGTGGTTATGTCGTTTATCTATCACAAGTGTGCCCAGAAAAGAAGTTTTCATTAACAATTTACCGTGATTCCGTTTTCAATTTTTAAAAAAAGACAAATACGAAATGGCATGTAATATGTATAGCAAATACGAAACCTCAGCTCCTGCATATCATCTCCATCAGAATCCAACCCACAAGATAAATTTTGGCTCCATCGCCATTATTCGATATAGAAGAAAGGTATTTCCCGAGGAAATTCAAAGAAAGTCTACATATATGTAATGTTTGACATTTTTTGGCTTTTGAGAGGTATAAATTTTATTTTAAAAACTCAAGCTTTCATTACGTGACCCGTAACATTATTCAAGAGCTAATGGACACGAAAGACTACATATCAGAAAGACTCAGAATACAATGAATCGTGACGATGGAATGGAAATCAGTCCTCTGTGGATACCCTTTTTATTTGAATTTCTATGAATTTTCTTTCACGTATTAATTATTGGATTTTCTTTTCCCATCTTCAGGGAAAATTATCATGTTTTCTTCTTATACTGTTGAAAATGGTCAGATGATCGAAAGCTCCAGTTTTATAAAAAATAATGCAACCTAAAAAAGCCGAAAATGGCAGACTTATGTAAACAATTTTAATTTGCCAATTACTTCAACGCTATATAATTTGGCTTCTGCCGCCGGTGCTACCATTTGTACGCGAATAAGTGTCTCCACAATGCAACACAGACAGAAGGGGGATTTTACGTTTACTCTTATCGTCAGTTGTAGAAATTAAAACTTCATAATTCCTGTTAGCTTTCCCCTCTTGAAGATATTTGGAGTTGATGCTTACTAATACTAACTAGACAGACATGCGTTTAAATTAAATGCAGTTTCATTTATTTAATATACATGTGAATGTGTGTCATTGTGTGTGTATATCGCGTGTATCATAAAATACTCTCCTTTTTTTTCACACCACTGATAAACTACTTTAAAATTTTGACAATTAACTGGTTTTGAAATTCAGATAATGCTGCAGAATGTTTATTATTTATTATATGATGCCCGTATCGGGGTTGCTGTATTCACTGGTGTCACAACTCACCCCTAACCAAATCTTCCTGGCCAAAATCCGTAGAGTTTAAGTATGCATCGGGTGGGGGAAGGAACAGCAATTTTCTAATTATATGGTACTAATGATTTGAATGATACTACGCTATATGCGAACTATTGTAATGCTCATATCTCATAGAATAGTATTAGATGATATCAAAAAGGCATCAAAAAGTTGGTTACACAGACCTTCAATTGTGCCGTCTTTAATTGCTGAACATAATATATTACTTAAATTCATCATAAATAAAATACATGTACTTATTACAACCCAGTGATAAAAACGAGAACATGCACTGATACTTGCTGATATTTACAAATTACTTTATACTGATCTGATAATAACCAAAGTTTCTCAAACTTTCTCTTACTTTATCCATTTTTCTGTTGCATACTGCTGACGAAGGCATATAAAACTGATGGTATATAGCACCAATCCAGAGCCGTCCTAGTCCTACCAAGCAATGAGAAATAAGAATTACATAGTATGCTGTTTTATGAAGGTGACTTTTATGATTTGTATTATTTAGTAACAATGAGAATTACAAAACAACGAGCTCATCAGGTAATCCTGTCGCTATTCAGCGTTTAGTGAATAGTGTGGGTAGATTCGTGGACTGTGAATTTCAGCGATTCTGCTGTGAACTGTGTAGCTTCTCTCCACCGTTCCCTTCCTAAAAGACCATACGTAGCTTTCATTTTAATTGAAATTACTCATAAATTCAAATTCATATAAAGTTTAAACATTTGTATTTCAAATTCCTTCGACTCAAACTCCAGCTGCATTTACTTTTTAAAAGCCACTAAATTATCAATTATATGCAATAACATGAACATATGAGTACTCACGAAATATTTATTTTACGATCATTCAAATGTCTATTTCATTTCCCCATCCAATACTTTACTAGACAAACAAACATTTCAAACATTCATAAAATCAAAAGTCACACAGGTGTCATTCTTTGTTGCATCTTGCCTTGCTATGCATGTAAGTATGCATACTATTGCTTTAAAAATGATTTGTTTCTTTTCTATTCGTACTTCACAGTTTCATTCAACCTGACTAAACTCAACGGATATGCGTAAGCAAAAGGAATGACATGGTGTGAAAGCTGGGATTTTTCGGCATAAATATCTATATAAACTATGCATACGAACGAACAACTCCGCAAAAAGCTGACTTGACTTGACTGAAAGTCATTATGTTATGATATAGTATTTAATAGAAGTCACTGCTTTCAATTCAAGTATGTCTGTACTCTCTGTACACGTACGTATTCAGTATCACACACCTGCAGCTAATCAAGTACATCTTCTCTCTTGCAAGCTTGTACAGATATACATAGGATTGTTTTCGTTCTCAGCTCCTCGAAGTGTTCTGTCCCGTCCCGTGCCGATATGACATTCCAACATCCCAAAATCCCAAGTTAAGAAAAGGGGTAAAAAACCGTAACCCAATACCCAATGTAAAACTTGCAATAGATTGGTACCGTCTTGAAGACTGTGAAGAAACTCATGTAAGAATGTGTAGCTAAGAAAAATGTGTTCTCTCTCTCACTCTCGGTCTATTCTCTCTTGTACTGCTGTACTGTCTTTACAGAGTTTTATGATACAAAGATTTAACCCTTTTTCATCATGGTTTCGGTTTTGAGAGTGCACTAATGATATGAGCACACAGTACGCATTTACTTGCCACCTTGCCGATATTATAGCATGCACAACATTTGTGAGAATTTTTCACATCTTTCGGTGAGCATGAACCCGTTTTCCATTCCTATTATTCGTGAGATTGTGGTGTTGTTGTGATGCGAGTGATGCATAATACATACATAGTATACGTGCCGTCGTCACTATCAGTATCTCGCCGAAGTAAAAAATCTCTTCGCTTCGGTCGGTCCAATCCAAAGTCAACGTCTGGTTGTATTGGATGAACGTGGTGGCAAGGCAATATATTTGGTGCCAGCAATATGATATAACTAAAACTAAACTACCTAAGTACATAACAGTAAGAGTCATGTAGGTATGGATGGAAATGGAATATTATATTGTGTTGAAGTTAAATAGTGTTCTGTAATCTGTGAGTTACACGGGGTGCAATGCGAGTGCTCGTGTAAGTAAGGTGCAAAATATACAGATGTATTATGTATATGTTAGATTTTTTATTTTTGTGTGAGTAAATGCCAAAACAGAAAGAACAGAAGGGGATGAAACTGTCAAAGTTATCAAGTAAATCCGTAGCTTTATGTCACCGTTACACGTTGGCATTGGCGTTCATAAGCTGCTATTGTTTTTAGAAGACGTAACAAACAAGACATCATGTGTTTTAATTAAGTTCGATGTATCATTTATTTTGTTGTATGTGTATATCATCTGTGTCTAGCTAACTTCTTGGATTAAGTAAAATTTGAAATTGGGAAGTCTAACCCTAAACAACCGGAAAGGTATGTAGGTAATTTCAGTTGTACATATATAGATAAGTACTATTTATACTATATTGTCATTTACTATTTTTAATTTAGCTAGTTGGTCGTGATCACAATTTTTAAAGTTTTCTTGGGGGATTTGTTGGTTTGTTGGATGCAATGCCTAAACTATACCTGCCCGGCTGATTCTTAAAACTGAAAACTAGATAGCTTATTGTTGTTATTTAATGTGTCGATCAGGAAATCGCAATACTGCATTTAACAATGCAATTTTGACGATGTCAGATATAAATTACTCAGTCATCAGTATTCGTAAAAAATTCAGCGCTTGTCACGTCAGTGTCAAGTGTGTGTGTGGTCACAGGTCACACTGACACAGTGACAGTTGACAGTTATACTACGAATTAGTGTGATCCCCTATTTAATTCCCGTTTCTTGTTATGCTCAAATATAATATGCTGAGCACCGTCTTTGGTTAAGCTAGATTTGGATTTTATTAAATTGATGTTGATGATTGACTGTTACATGGGCATTTGAACATTGATAAAGTAAAAGCAAGAATCACAAAATTCAGACTGTCTGTACAGATTCTCTTTTTCCACGGAACACATTTGTATTGATGTCCTGTTATATATAATATATCATTATTTATTTCATATTTCACGTTATTCATTTTACATTGTCTCGTTAATTACGAATGGGACAAAAACGAGAGAAACGTAATCACAGTACTAAAAAAGACAGTTTTGCGCTGTAAGCACAACAAACAAAATCGGAATTTAATAATAGTTTTTTATAATTATAGATTTTATGCTACTTTCAAATTTTGTCAACTTTCAACTACATAAAAACACAACATTAATAACAAGACATAAATGTCATTTACTAGGGGCTACATAAAAGAACAATGGCAATGAATAATTGGGCTGGATTGTACATACCAACCCCCATTTTTGGCGGTTGGTATGTTCAATTTAACCAATAATTGTAATGAAGTTATATTTAGCTGAAGGAATTAGTGAGATTACTACTACAACCTTCTATTTATGAATTATGTATGCTTAGAAGAATTTTTATTCCTTCCAATTTCAATTAAACATGATCCCCGTTCGTAAACTCCGCTAGCTAGCAATCATGGAGTTTGCATATTGAATATTGCATGACAGATTATATGGCAACATGGCACACTGCGGTTTTTTTGTTCATGTTCTACCTTCTACCATAGCGTTTTTCCTATACTTTGAAGTGAACATTTACAAACTGCAAACACTGAAAATGTGAACGGCTTGGAATGGGAGATTTATCGATTTATGAAGTATGATGTGCATTGGAGTGGAGTTTCAAATGCACACACGCCACGCCCGCCCTGCCCTGGCAGCTCATTCTCGGAACTTACGCGCTAATTTACACTGTCAATTTTAGGCTTATTAATTCTGCACATTCATAAAAAGGGTTTTACTTTTTGGCAGGTTAGATAGAGAGGTAATTTCGTCTAAACTTACAAATCATGCATATAACTTGTCTATGGATGGATAAAAAATTAATTCCTGCAGGACAGCATGCAAAGAATTACAGAAACAGAACGACGAGTATCATATATCATTATCTCTTATTAAATACACACTACACACACAGAATCATCTTCTGTCAGGTACATATTAGCTTTAGCTATGTTTTAAAGAATAAACCGTGTCTTTTTGGCACAGGTAATAGGTACGCTCATCATCAAAAATTTCACAGTAAACCTATACCTCCCTCCTGGTGATAATGATAATTCTCTGTACCAGGCAGGACCAGAACCATACCAATCTTGATGATTTCATGTCATTGTTATATACACATGCACCTTCTTGTTTTTGATTAGATACACCTGGAACAAATGTTCATTTCATTATACTTTTCAACGTGCAATCACACTCAATAAAAATAAAAGTAAAAATATGGTTACAGTTATACAGTTACATGTGTATATACATGTGTAAGCACATTCATTCATTGCAGTATCTTATGCATTCATTGTGCATTGTAGACAAAGCCAATATAAGACTGAACTCTTTTATTCATGTTAGAGTACAGTTATTAGTTCATTATTTACCTGAACATTATATCAGACAAGAATTGCTTGATGGAAACGTGGAGTTGGATCTTGCAAATTGACAGCATGCTAATGCAATAACGATATCCTGCCTGAAAACCATATGCGCGTACTCTATTCTGCCCTGAATGAAACTGGAAACTAGGTTTACTTATAGTACTGGCTGTTTGGACATATGTTATGACATTTTATTACTGAGAAAATTTCCCAAGCTTTGGAGAAGTGAAAGTTAACTCATGGTTATTTGTTAAATATCTAATAATCTGTCAAATAATCTAAATCTATGTATGGCTGGCTGAGATTACATCGTTAAAAAGAAAGCGTATAAATATATATTAGTACCTATTTGTGTGCGTGTGGGGTATTGCTGACGAATTATAGAATTATTTTTAATAGAACACCGTCAGGTGTCAACCATTAAGAGATACCTATTCTACATTAACTTACTAGTATTATTGACTACTTCTTAAAATTTGTTTTTGAGTGCTTATAAAAGTATGTGTTATGTAAGTGTAAAAACAGCTTGTTGTTATTGCGAAAAAGTTCTTGTTCTTTCTTGCAGGTTGTTGTCAGGTTTCTTTTCTTCCTCTCGCTTATTGCTTGCTTAGATAACCTTTTGTAGAACAGTCATAATATAATCTTACAATAGTTTTAGGATATATTTAGCGAGAGCAAATAATGAAAGATAAGATATGCTAGTAGAGTTTTTGATGAAATGTTTTCTTTTTCCCTTTTTAAGGGTTATTGTCAGCGACCAGAGTGACCTACCTAAGTAGAAACTTAAAATGAAGACTTTAACTTGGAAGAGATCTCGTGTTTTCAAGCTGAGTGCTGTCGGTGGAATCTTTCTTATATGTTTGATCCTGTTTATTCGTTCAGGAGATCATAGTGCAGGAACGCCAACTTGGGGAATCAAAAGTAGTTTAGTATGTGAAATGAATTTTATTTCTTCTTTTTCGTGAAATTTAAGGTCAGATGTAGACAAAAATGCATAATTTAACAATACATGGTTTTTGTTGTTATTTTCAGGTAGCAAAGAAAGCTCCATGGTATGCAGCAGATAAATTAGGTAATTTCGAACCTACAGAAGAACCAATTGGAGATGGACCGGGTGAGGGCGGAAAACCCTATAGGCTTCCAGCCGACAGGCAAAATGACGTTGATGAATCAATCGGCAACTATGGAATGAATATGGCCGTTTCCGACGCAATATCCCTAGAACGAGCTATTCCAGATACCAGGCAATCAGAGTAAGTGCTGGACTTTTAGCTAAGCTTTGAATGTGTTATTTTAGTTTGCTTTGAATATCTTCTAATATTTTATATGTTCGAATATTAGGTGTAAACACTGGAATTACCCCGAAGAAATGGGATTGAAAGCTAGCATAGTTTTAGTGTTTCATAATGAAGGCTTTTCCACACTAATGAGGAATGTTCATACCATCATTAAGCGTTCGCCACCAGAAATGTTAGAAGAAATTGTTCTTGTTGACGATTTTAGCGATAAAGGTTGGTGTAGTTTAACCTTTTCTTTACATTTTTAAAATAACTTTCTAGTTAATAGCTGTGTCAGAAATCACTGAAATCATTACAAATATTACAGATGATCTGAGATGGACGCAGAAAGGGAATACAAATCAGCCCCATACAAGTAAGTCAAATGTTAAATTGTATAATAAGCACACGGAAACCCGAATTATAATGGGTTTTAATAATAATTTTATAGGTCACCAACACATGCTGGTGGACTTTTTGCTATCGATCGTCAATATTTCTTAGACCTTGGCGCGTACGACCCAGGACTTCTTGTGTGGGGAGGTATTTCTGTTGTTTAAATACTGTTAAAATTAATCCCGGCTGACACAAAAATGTTGCATCTTAATTTGTTCCACAGGTGAAAACTTTGAGCTGTCTTTCAAGGTGTGGCAATGTGGAGGTTCCCTCGAATGGGTTCCATGTAGTCGTGTTGGGCATGTTTATCGAGGCTTTATGCCTTACAATTTTGGAAAATTGGCTGAAAAGAAGAAAGGTTCTTTGATTCACATTGTAAGCTTGAACATCACACTATCCCCCAGTCAATTTAAACTTTTAATAAACATTGCGATTGAAGTTAAAGTCGACGGATGTTTGATTTAGAACTACAAACGAGTAATTGAAGTATGGTTCGACGAAAAATACAGAGAATTTTTCTACACAAGAGAACCTCTCGCACGCTACTTGGACGCAGGAGATATTGCTGACCAATTAGTCATCAAAGAAAAGTTCAAATGTAAATCATTCCAATGGTTTATGGACAATGTTGCTCCAGATCTTCTGCTCAAATATCCTGAACTCCCACCCAACCTTTACTGGGGAGAGTTTAGAAATAAAGGAACTAATACCTGTATGGATACGTTGGGCAGACCTGCGCCTACTAAAATGGGCCTAAGCGGCTGCCACGGAGCTGGGAACAATCAGGTTGGCCGTATTCGCAAGAGTCAGGCATGCTTGCTATTTCCTACTGTATTTCTATTTCTGTACACTTGAGTTTGGTAAAGTTGGGGTATATTTTGTCTTTCTAGGTCGCCCAGTCCCTTAGACTTTGCTTTTTCTTTCTAGCCTCTTCAGCTGTGCTATATAACTAATATTGCAGTTTTCAGCATCTTCGCTAGTTATATGTGTCTTATAATGTGGAGCTTATAATTTAATGTACATATATTGTAATTTTCAGCTTGTCAGACTGAATGCTCAAGGACAAATTGGTATAGGTGAAAGATGCGTGGATGCAGACAAAAGTAGTGTGAAACTAATTTTCTGCCCTCTTGGGAAAGCGGATGGTCCGTGGGATTACGAGGAGGTAAATTAGGCATTGTATTGTATTTTATTTCTTAGAAGAGTCTAAGCGTATGATAAAGTTTTGAGTATTCTCCTTTCTTAACTTTTTCATTTCCTACTATATAGAATACCAATGTCATGAAGCACAAGACTTCTGGAAAGTGCTTGACTGTTCATCCGACAAACAATAACTTAATGTTAAGAGATTGTGATCCTGGAAATACTTATCACCAGTGGACGTGGAAGAAATTGAAGCCCAGATATTAAATAGTGGACTTGTGTGTAACCGTCAACATGTGATAAAGTTGGATTTTAAGTAGCTTTCACCCGAGAATTTCTTATTATCATTCTTTCTCATTTTGAATGTGTGGATTACGTTTTAGATTTCTGTCGCCTGTTGTATTTTTTATCTACTACAGGAATTAATCGAATATGACTTCGTAATCCCAAATTGAATCATTCTTCCACTTTGGCATTTACTAGAAACAAAATCTTATAATTCGGTATGAAATTTATTATTATGTTTATGTATTATTTACATTCCCTTGTTACTGATTGGAGAATTTTGTTAAAAATGTAAAAACGCAACAGCAATTTACATTCTACAACGAATACTTATGGCCTGTGTATTTATTTTCCCAGAACTTTTAATTTATTTTTTGAAGTTAAAGTAATGTGAAAGCTGATAACATTAACTACCTACAACCTATGTATGAACTGGTGCCTTATGCCAAAATGTTAAATACAGAAGTAAAAAGAAAACTAGATCAGAAAATTATTTAGGTTTAGGATAATAGTATTGGGGGATCGAGCGAGCGAGCTGAGAACTTGTATTACTTAGCATAGGAAATTTAGGGTAGGTAGAGAGCCGAGACTATATATTGGACAAGTAGATTCTGAGAACTTATAGAAAAAAATACGTACGTAAGTAATTTGCTTATATATATTGACACATCAAACATCACGGTATTTTGTACTCTACCTTCAACCTTATACCTACCCGGAATTGCGGCAATGTTTCTACATGAAATTTACTAGTCTTCGATATAGCGCCTGTGACATTTATATCGTGCAATATAATGGTGGCGACAATTACTTGGAAATCAAATGTCAAATTATGTTTGGGTTCTTATTCTCTACATATTATAGTTACTTTGAACTTGTAAAAAGTTTCAGGGAAAAAGTAAAAAAAGAGGTTTTTATGGGTCGATTTAGTGATAGCAATTTAAATTGTTACAACGGTATGTATTAACGGCTGGTTCATTTATAAGGTAGTAAAAATTTACTATAGATTAATCTGTATGATATATTACATAAATAAAATAACAGCTAATTGTATATTGCTGTATTATATACTGTTTGTATACAGTTAGCTCTGAAAATTGACGTACGGGTTGGTTATTTCAATTGATTTTATTATTTGTTTTAGTTTTTGTCGTAGTTTTCCATAACATAATTCTAATAAATAAGTTTCATGGAGTTTCGATTATCACACCGAGTACCGGGGATGAAGGGGTGAAAGTGTAACGCCTGACACTCTGACCTCCATATAGTCCGTGTCTCATGTGAGTGTTTTTGTTTTATTGCCTGATTAAGCAATTTTTTATTACAATATTGCGTATAATAATGTGTTTGCTCTATAGTTGATAGTTCTATCTGTTTTTAACAAACCATGGGTTTGTAATATAATAAACTCTTGCGACAAGTTGTCGATCACATATTTCGTTGCACATCTGTGCCGCGCTCTAAATTTTTTTTATAGCATTCTAAGCTGCACAATGGGACTTTAGTTTTTGAACAGGAATATTTTTTTGGATTACCACACCCCAAAATCCCACATAGTACATTATCTGGAATTCTGTAAGAAATATAAAACAGTAGTGAGTCAAATACGAAAATAAATATGAGCTATGCTTTATACAAAAAACGTTAACGTTGTTTCCTTACTTTAACTTCTTGCGTGAAGGAAACATTTCCCCAGAATTTTTTCCCGAATAACAAATAAAATTTCCATCTTTTCCACTGATAAACCTTACTACAGAACTTTTAGATGTCTTAGTAATCGGTTTTTGATTTGATTCTCCAGGTTTGACCTTTGAGAGGTTTTCGTTTTCCATACAGAATTCTGGTGTTTTCTTGTCCTTCAATGATAAAGGCATCACGACGGAAATGCTTGGATGATTCCACAAAGAAACGGAATCAAAAGTTTTGATAGGTCTGTGTTGGTTGATTGTTTTCGATACAAATACATGAGTGTCTGTTCCTGTTAAGGCATTTTTATGTGAATCAGTCTTATTGGCCTTGATAGCTTCAGCAGAAGGTAGATTTAGGCTTAGTATAGAGTCGTTATTATTCGTCTTCGTTATTTCTTGTTTTTTTAAAGAGCTGCTAGAGCTTGAAGGCAAAACGGCAATAGAAGTCGTTTTTGAAGGCACTCGAGATGACAGTGGTCTCTGTGGACGAAGAAATCCAGATGAGATTTTCGGCACTCCTAACGTAATTTTAACTGGGTATGCTGATTTTGGCCTTGATTGATTTAAAGCAGGAAAATTCAACAGGTAATTTGGGAGACATGTTCTTCCGTTTCCACATGATGATGAATGTGGATTTTTAGAACCGCTGGAAGTGCTCGGTAAATGGTTAATTGGATCCGTGGCTAAAGTGAATCGTCCTGGTCAATCAGAGAAAATCAAAAGGTGGAAAGTCTCATTTCAAGGATTCATTCCAAGAAGGCTAAGGTGGAATCGAGAATTACTGCACACTAAAGGTGAAAGGGCATATACGATAATGAGAATCACACATCGGTATTTTATCTATATATATAAAATAAACAAATATCAAAGGCTTCATATAAAATGTACAAAGACCTGTCTACGCCACAGGACAGGGGAAACTATATTCAATATTAAACAGGCCACAGAGGAGAATATTATTTAAAGTCGTTGGTGACGATTAATTAGTCTTATTCCTAAATTTGAATTTTGTTGATCCTGTTGGAAATTCTCCCTTTTTCGTAACAAAAAGATATTGGTGGTGTGATAAGTTTTCGTTTACACCCGTAAAATACGTGTTTGATCAATTTATTTTAAAATTTCTTGTTTGTGTTCATGCGAAGTTGGAAGTAAAACAATTCAAACAGCAAACCACGAGCGAGTATACGAATATATTTTAAAGTTTAAATAGATGTTAAAACAAGTGCCTTTTGAAGTTTACATATTCTTTTTTCGGATGAACAAACTTTTTTTATAAGCTCGGTAATTACTCATACACACACACTATTCACTAATTCACAAATATCTAGAGCAAAATCACAATACAAGCGCAACTTACTTATAAATATACAAAAACAAAACACAACACAATACAATGCCCCAACACCGTACAAATATTATGAAGACGTCTGCACTCGGTCGGTATGCAAAATGCAATGCTTTGGAACAAGAATAGATCTTCGATGGTTCTCCTCGGTGGTGAGGAGAAATTCGCCTTCAGATTTAGACACAATAGAAAGCAGGCAGATTGCATACATGAAGAGCTGGAACTGGAATTTAGAACTAACTGGCTATGGAAAGAAACGGTAGATGTGGATGGAACGATTATTTCCCAGCGTTACCTTCAGCAAAATCGTCAACAAAAAAGATCGATTATTGCTAAGAGGTGGACGGAGCAAACAAACACGAACCTCTCCTCTGATGCTTATTCATTGCATGACAATAATTTGTAAATCCAACAAAAAAGAACGTGTATCCGAAAACTACTTGACTGTTCAGAGTTCAGAAGTTTGTCAAATTCAAAATTCAAAATTCAACCCTTTGCGTTGAATGATTGAGATTTTATTGCGGATTTTACTTCATCAATATATATTACGATTATTACGAACGAAGAGCTATTTTTGTCCTCGAATTTTGATCAATTTTGATAGATCGATTATCTGTATGATATTTAAGTAGTTTTATATCAAATACATTATAAAATAAAATGGATGAGAAATTCCTGGAGGAGCTCAAATCAGTATCTGTGCAAGATATACTTCAAGAGGTGAGCCGAGCTAAAAAGCTATATATACTCGTGACTCGTGACGTAACATATATATATATAAAGTATAATGAAGTAAAGATATTTTGAATTTAAAAATTAATATGACGCACTATTAAAATATGCATGTATTAAATTACATAATGTTGTAGCAAAGACCTACTACTGGGTTTCGTTTAAGTACTGCTCGTGGTGCAAGAGGTTTTGCATCAAATACAGCATCAGTGCCAGAATCAAATATGGTACGCAGTACCTCCCCAACTATTGAGTCTGATGAAATTACTACCCTAGCTAGTTATCGTCCAGAATCAGCAGCGTTTACATTTTCGTTTAATCGCCCTAAAACAGGAAAGCGAAGACAGGACTCAGACGATTCTAGTGTGCCTGGAAATAGAAGGGTGCCTTCGGCATTTCGTAGTCGGGCTAATCATTCCAGTTCGGGGTACGTACGAAGTGTGCAGTTTAAAGAGTATCTCCAATGCAATGCAACATAATTTTATACATACATGTAAATGTAATCATAATCCTTATAATTATATGCAGTAGTATGAATAACGTCAGAGCTGCTTCATCCACAAGGGCTAACACATTTATTCCTGAAGATACTGTGGAATACATACCTGATTTGGATGATGTCCAAGAAGAAGATTTGCAAATGACCGTGGCGTCGGCCCCTGCGTGAGACAATTAATTATTTAAATGCTAATAAAAAGTATTTTGTTGCCAATGAGTGCACCAATGGCGGAAAAAGACTCATCATGTCATCATTATTCATTTTATAAGGTTTTCTTTATTTTCAGTTATGAAATACAACGAATGGCTAGTCTCAAGGAGTTAGATGCCGAGCTTATGCAAAGTAAACCGTTTTCCGTAGTGGATGGAGTTAACCTGAGAAAACTTTGTAAATTCATAGTACCAGAAAAACAACTGATGGAGGTAAATACAACATATTATAGATTGTGAGTGAACCCTTTAAAAACGAAAGTACTCCTTATTGTAATGCGTTTTTCTAGCACGATGAGTTATGGACATGGGACAGTTTATACACTGAAATAGTATCTTCTCCGGAGCTTGGAGATTTAATGCGTCTTTCAAAAAAAGATGCTGCCGACACAGATCTGGATGCTATTACAACAAAAGTGACTTAACAATTTTTTTCTTACTGGACAGTATCAATCAAGGAGTTTATTGCATTTTGTTAGGAGACAGACATTTTGGGGAAAATTATCCTTAATTTTAATTGAGTCTTTAGTCTTTGCTGTATAGTTGACGTTGCTTGTTTATGAGAACCTTACTTACACATGTCAAAAATAATTACAGGACTTTCGTCTCCGAAGTTTAACACCATAAAGGTGAACACAAAATTATTAAATTAAAAAATTGGTGTTGTAAAATAGAAAAACTTGGCAATGAATTAAAGGTTAAACGAATTATTGCGTTTCGTTTTCGCTGTCATTACTTTTTCTTCTTACTCTTGCTATAGGAGTAAATGCAACAGGTGCTACTTTGATGTAACCTTGTCTATACAGCTCTTCTGTCGACGGAGCCCTAGTATCCCAAAATCCTTCAGGAGTATTATTTAAATCTGGAGCATTGGATCGGTGTCTCGAACATCTATCTTTGATCCTTGCAATTTCTTGTTCGCCCAATTCCGATTCCAACCCATCGTAATACTATATAATGTAAGAAAACAGCGTAAATAACCATGTATTTTACATTCAAAGACATAAATAATAACTTAGTTAATGAATGATTCACGTTCACGATGACTTATTAATGTACAATGTAGAATTTGTTTTTGCATCTTACATTTCTGCAAATGTCGCAAGCCCAACCAGGTAGTTGCGCACGTTCATTTTTCTTCCTAATGACTTCATTAAATTTAAATTTTGGGCTGTGAGAACCACCGCGTTTTGGGATGCTATAATAGTCGGGGAAAAATTTAATAATAATCATGTATACATATATGAGCATACCAAAATATCAACAAACAATTCATTTTTCGTCGGACATTTGAGGGAGGACTCGATGCACAGTACAAAAATATGAGAACGTAGTAGGATAAATGTCGATATTTTTTCTCATGTGCTGCAACGCTGCAAGATAACAAGAATAGTTAGTTACAAATATGGTGAACCTACTTGTCAAAATCTTTGATAAAATCGATCGTGCAGTCAAACTTTTCAGCTTTTTGATTAGTAAGGGTCTTGTTATTTGCTGGAAAATCGTCTTCATTTAAAATATTTGTTTTCGCTGGGCTTAACGGTTTACTCTTGCTGACAAGAGTCGTAGGACGCAAATTGGTGATTGGAGTAGACTCAAATTCTTCAAGTGAGTCATCCTTCACAGGACTAACACCAAAAAAAGTGTCTGAAAGAGAACTTGAATCTAGCTTATCTCTTTTATCTTGACCCTCAACTTTTTCGTCACTTTTCCTCTTGGCTGCATTATTCTTCCCGGTAACCGATGACCATGTACCCCCACGATACTCTTTTAGAGTAGTCACATCGACTTTCTTTTGGGACATATTACTGGTCATTGAAACTAAATTCATCTGTTTGAATCGCTTCTTATTATTGGAAGATTTACTTTGGGATTTTTGGGCTGATAAGTCCGGATCAATCCAAGCTTCCTTTTTCTTCTTTACAGTAATGCAAAATGATGTAGGAGGGAGAATGGTTGCATTAAAAGAAACGGTCGACTCATTCAAATTTTCCCTTTGCTCGTTTATCGTTTTACTATTGACTAAAACCGTGCTTTCAGAGTGACAACGTAGTGGTGGTGGGGTTCCATCCAAAGTTATTGTGGGGCAACCAGGAATATCGTTCCATTTTTCATTGCTATCAAGCCCATCTTCATCTTCGGGAAGATTTTTCGTGGAATCCATCTTCAGTTGACGCCTCACAATCTTATTACCTCCAGCTCCAGGAGTGTATTTATTATGCTTTTCAGGTGTTGCAAATGAATTTTCCGACAGTAGTGCGGTAGGAGGGGATAGATCAAGATTCCGTGAACGATTTAAAACTTTTAGTTTGTATGATATTAATGATGGACTTTTGAAAAAGGTATCGTCGTCATCAGTTGTTTCGTCGTCTTCCTTTAATAAAACTGATTTTGATTTTATATCTGCGCGACTGTTAGTAATTGGGACACAATTAGATGATCCAGTAGCTGGCCTGTGAAATACAAAAATAAAAATAACAATTGTAAGAAATCGGGAATAATTTGGATGCAACCCTCTTGACTGCGATATGCATCTTCATTTGCGGCAAACGAATGGCGAAGCAGTGTAACAAAATGCATTAATAGTTGATTCAAGTTGATAGTACTGGCATACTAATATATAACTTATCATCTGGAATCTGGAATAATGCAGGTATATTTGTGCATTTGTTATTTTATTTTGCCAAATATCAAAACATTTTACTTACGATTGCTGGTTACTACATTGGTTCTCCAGTTCAACAAATTTCAAAGATATTGCATCCAGCAGAATATTCAAAAGACCAGACTTTGGTCGCAATCCGCTGGCTTTTAAAGCATCGCAAAAATATGAATAAGATGCTTTGATCTGTTTCTCGTGAACTATGTGTGGTGAACTTTCTGGCGACGAAATTTCCGCAATTATAGGCGATTCATTGGATTCCGCTTTATGATAGCTGATATCAGAACCCCCACTAAATTCTGAAGAGTATAGATTTATCACATTATCGCAAAGATCGTTCCAGTCCTTTCTAAGTTCCACATAATTTTTTACGTCGCAGAGCACATCACTTGACATTTTGAATCAAAACCAAAAATCCAAGTAAAATACAAACAAACAACAAATGAAATGGAACTCACAACACGATCAAGATCAATGATGCTCGTACTTTCTATGATGCATAATTTTTAAGCCACAGTTGATGGTTCTTTAAAGTCAAAAGTTAGATGGTTTTAAAAATATATATATAATTAATCAGTGGTCATATAGTCAACGACGGGTTTAGCAATCGGCGAAAACATGAAAGAGTAGCACACTATTGAATATAGCACGTACCTAATTTGCAATTTACTTAGACCACGAACAGTCAAAATTACAATAAATAACCACTTCCTACAGCTTGATTTTCGACAAAAATTTACGGAATGTAAAAGCTTTTATGTTTGATCCTGATCTTTCTAAAAATATTTTTCCAGAATTTCTTCTAAACTGTATCTGTGCCTGTGGACGTTAACCGGTTTGTAATAAAATAAATCATTGATATAAAAAATAGTGCTTCTAATCTGCCATGTAAAAATGTAAATATATATATATATGAAGAGCTAATTAATTTGTTCTTAAACCTTGTATGTTTACAAAAAACGGTTTGTTTTGTTGGCAAATCAAGAAATCCGTTTTACTTGTCGTTGATGTTGATGATGTAGTTACTTGTTTGCGAGATATCCGCCATCCAGTTTACCTTCCCACTCTGTCTAAACGTAAACACAACTTTATGATAGAGGGTATTATAGAATATCAAATCAAGAATACGAACGAGTTGTTGTGTAGCAGGTAGCAGTACCAATTCAGCACCTGGCTGGCAATCCCCGCGAAAAAGATTGTGTGCATGGTACTTACATTTGGACTATTTTGGACAAGAATCGTGGGTGGAAGGAATAGTGTGGATGTTGATGTCTGAGGAACAAGAATCAATACACAAACAAAACAGTCGCTGTGTTTAGTTATAGTTAAATCGATTTAGTTATATTGCGATATCCGGTTGTTTAATAAGAAAATCGTCTTACGACTTTGATTTGATGAGATTTGGTTTTAATTACTTAAATAGGTTAGGGTAAATAATAGTTGTGTTTTAAGGTTGCAGCAGTTTTGGAAAAATGTAGAATTTAGATACGCTTTATCGCATTTAAAATATTTGACATAATATTGAATATGTAATTCTACGACTGAGACCTTAATGAACTTTTGTACTCCAAGTTTAACATTTTAACTTTAAGTTGGTTGTTGGTAGTAGTAGTTCAGCTAGACACTAGACCATTTCATTGTTTTCGAGATGTTGGCTGTTGTGTCAATGTTGAAATCAAAATTACGTTACAACAATTTTCTCTGAAAAATTGAAAAAATGGGACGCGGAGGAAGTCGCGGAAAGGATAGAATGGGACGTGGTAATTACAGAAGGAGTGCACGAGGACAAAAACGTAAGCATGGATTCGATGCCTCGGAAAAAATGACGTCTAGAGATGTATCACATTTTCGCCAGTTCGGGGAAAAGCATCCAAGCCAAGAGTTGGACCAGAATCAGGAATTTGGTCGTCAAATTAGCAAGCGAGGAAAATTTAATGCACGTAGAGGACAAAGCGGCAGAGGGAGAGGTAGAGGTGGTCGAAATTTCTCGGATTTTTCCAGCAATGTTGGGTCGTATCAGGGAAGCACTGCAAATGTGGAATCAGAAAGTGAAAGTAGCGAAGATGAACAAACGCCTTACAGCGAACTTTTAACCGTTTTCGCCGGGAAAAGTTCTGAGGTGCAAGTACTAAGCGATTCAAGTGAAAGTGATTCAACAACTGATAACGAGGAAAGTAAAGAGGTGGACACCGTTGACCGTGATCATAATACGAGTACAAATTTATCCAAAACTACGATTTCAACTGAATTAGGATCATCAAGTAGTAGTAGTGACGAAGAACTTCCAAAGAATAGTGAGGCTGACATTGACAACAATGATAAAGCTAATCGTGAGAAACTTGCTAAATCCAAAAATTGTGATAATGAGGAAGATAAAGATGAGGAATACTCTGAAGTTGAAGGTCCGGACGAATTGGTCATTGAAGAAGCAGAAATTGACCCCGAGATGGATGTGAAAGTAAGTACAAAGTTGAAAGTAGGAAAACAAAGAAAAATTGAATGAAGATGAAGAAGAAGGGACTGTTTTCATGTTTCGATTTTTTATTTCATCAATAATGATGGAAATCTCGCTATTTATACGATTTAGTAAGTTAAGATTGTAGATAGTTGATAGTATTATTGATATATGATACACGCATTTTGATTGCGAGTTTTATGATTGACTGCATGGAGGTGTCTGCAATTTCATATATGACCCAAGGAAAGGAATGGGCTTCAGATAATCCTAACCTCATTAGAACGATTGATGATAAATAAACGCATACTCTTACTGATACGCTAATTGTCAAATTGTTACATAAAGAGGGAGGGTGTTGTAAATTAAATCGTGTGCCCAGTGCTCATACATCATAATGCTTTGCATCCTGCACCTGCATGATCAGTAATTCATAATTGGTAAATATGGAGTTAAAAGATACATAAACGATTATCATTTGATTTTGATTATTTGTTTAGGAAAAATGTGAGAATACCAGTACCAGTTTAGTGGAAGATGATCCATTTTTTGAACACTTCGAAAGGGAAATGGCGGACAGCTTTCAAGTGGAAATCAAAAAGGACAATCCTGATCAAAGTACCTGCACGATTGAATGGCCTGTACTCGAAAAATTCACATTTTCTGGGTTTCGTAAACATCCAAATTCAGAATTGGACATCAATGTTTTAACGTCCACATCAATAGATTTATCAAGTGTGGACAAGTTACCCAGGATAAAAATTCCTGATCCACCTGCTTTTCCAACTAGAAAATCTACTTTAGAGTTGTTGCACATCAAATCACAATTACATTCTACGATACCGCTGGTTAATAAGGTATGTTTTTATCCATTCCTCAATTCCTCACTACTCTAGTATATTTCATGATGTCAACATTTTCATTATCAACATCAAGTCCGTTTTGCCGTTTTTATTACTAGGTCAACATTGGAGAATCTCTGCCATTGAGTTCCCTGCAAACGGAACTCATCGATTTAGCCTCGCGGTATCATGATATTTATTACCCGGTGCGCACAATCTCAAATGCAGAAGAAATTAGGGTGGTACGTAATCAAAAAATTAAAATGTAGACTGCCCTATACTTTCATCATGGCATTATCAAGTCAAAATATAAAACATATAACCTCTAAAATTGGTTTCGACAGGCCTACTGCATACATGTGGCGAATCATATTTTGAAAACTCGAACCAGAATCCTTCATCACAATGCGAAACTAAACCACAAATCCGAGGTTCCTGCATCATATAGGGATCAGGGATTTGTAAGACCTAAAGTCCTTATCCTTGCCCCTTTCAAGGACAGCGCATTAAGGTTAGCAGATAGCATGCTATGTAATCACTTTTTATTTAAGTAAGTAAACAAATATACATGTGTGGAAAACATGTTGATGGCAGTACCTAACTTTTATTATTTCAGGATACTAAAAACAATTATATCACTTATATTAAAAGAAGAAAAAGGAAACGTAGCAAATAGTAAACGTTTTGTAGATGACTACGGTGGACAAACGTTGTTCATGCCGAAAACTAATCAAAAACCAGAGGATTACATGACAACTTTTAGCGGTAATGTAGAGGATAATTTCAAAATCGGAATGGCAGTTACCAAAAAAAGCATTAAGGTTACTTCATATATATCGCCGCAAATTATTGATCCAAATTAACATAAACACAGGCTTTAAAATATGAGCAAATGATTTCATTCACAAAAGATTATTTTTCTTTGTAGCTCTATACTGGATTTTACTCGTCTGACATAATAGTTGCTTCGCCACTCGGACTTCGCATGATAATTGGTGCAGAGGGTGAAAAGTAATAAAGACTATGTATTATATTTATGCAATTTTTTACAATAAAGAATAACGTTATTTATACATAAGTTTTTTTATGAATACAGAGACCGAGATCACGATTTTCTTTCATCGATTGAAGTGTTAATTCTAGATCAGGCCGACGTCTTTTTAATGCAGGTAAGCAATCGATGAGTTCGACTTTTTAGGAATAATTTAAATTAGAATATGCGTTCAGTATTCAGTTATGCATTTGACACTCACTACTATTTAGTACCTAACGATTTGATTTTACAACAATGTAGAACTGGGATCATGTACTACATATAACGCGACACTTGCATTTGCAACCTGTCACCACTCATGGAACTGATTTTGCAAGAATTAGACCTTGGGCTCTGGATGGACTTTCGAAATACTACTGTCAAACACTGGTTTTCAGTTCTGTTGCATGTCCAGAGCATTCTTCCTTAATGTCTAAATACTGTAGGAATTATGCTGGTAAAGTACGGCTGATACAGACAAATGTAAAAGGAACTATACGCCATGTAACGATTCAGTTGCCTCAGGTGAGAGTGGATACTAAACATTATCAAACAGTATTTTAACCATATTTGCCGAAATCGCTCCTTTGGCGCATGGTTGTATCAAACTGTGGGTTAATAGCTCTGGATAGCAACGTTTTGCTTTTACACAACGTGTTTATTTTCTACAGATATTTCAGATGTTCGAATCTGACTCTATTCATGCGATTGATGATGCTCGATTTGAATACTTTGTTAAGCAAGTTTTGCCACAATTCAAGGAAAGACTGATGAGCCATACCTTAATTTTTGTATCGTCGTATTTCGATTACGTGAGAATACGCAACTACTTTAAGCGGGATGAAGTCAGCTTTGTTCAAATATGCGAATACACAAAGGTTTGGTCGTACTGCTTTAAGATCCATAAAAATGTAATTATAGACTTAAATTGAATTGAAGTATTCTACCTTAAATTCCAGGATAAAAAAATTGCAAGAGCGAGGGATTTATTTTTTCATGGAAGCAATCATTTTCTTCTATATACTGAACGTGCACACTTTTTTAGGAGATTTCGACTTAAAGGCATCGGACATATCATATTTTACCAGCTTCCCCAAAATCCACACTTTTACCCTGAATTGTGTGATTTGATGCAGGTTAGTTTGAAATTTACCCATTAAGGTCATTATTTGCCGATAATATAACATTTCTGTCTTCAAACTCATGGTGTTTTTTATTTCAGGAAAGAATTCAAAACAGAAAGGTTCGACACAGGAAAAATAGTAGCGTTAACGTTATATATTGCAAATATGATGCACCAAGACTTGCTGCAATTGTAGGAACTGAAAGAGCAAGTCAGATGTTAAGCTCGGACAAAAAAATTCACGCATTCGTAAGTGGAGAATTATAAGTAAATATCTCGAACTCACGAAGCGCTTTTTCTCTTTCATCTGAATACTGGAGATTGGAATGATTACTACGCTGGTGGTATATTTTTTAAATACCATTCGTGGTCTTGCCCAGGAGCTGTTGCCAGCAATCCATTTTCGTTCACATGTTCCACCTGAAAAGAAACTCTTGTTGGTAAATTCGAATAAACATAAAACACTGTACGATGGAAAAATTAAGTACGTCTTTTTTGTAGTTGTAGTAATTGCCGTCCATATCGGTCAAACTGCCCCCAATAGCGGTAAGCACTGCTTCTGGAGCACATGTATCCCATTTTTTGCACCCTCGACTTGCAAAGACGTACGCATGGGCTCGGCCTTCCATAAGTAGGATTGCCTACATGATAAAAAGAATATTTTTTAAACCTCGAGTTCAAATGACTAAACGTAAACCTTTCAATGAAAACATCGTTGCGTGGGTCCAAAAATAGGCGTTAAAGGTTCAAGATTAATATTTATTGTATTAGGTCGGTGATAACGTAAATAGACCTATCAATACCATCTACTGTAACGTACAATAGTAAGGCAATTTATCGCGGCTATTCTTCGTAGTTCTAAATGTCTATATATCTATTATGTTACTTATCATAAATAGATTACCTAGGTTGGTAGATAGATAGATATATAAATTTTATTAACGTGTTTACAGATATCATTTCATACAAAATAGTAAAATGGTATATGATACTGCTGTTTGGCGTTGCAATTCACAAATTCAGCGTTACCTCAATAAACAAATATCACGATTTCCTCGGTTTTTAAGTACTTAAATGTGCGTACCTTATGACCAGCACCTCCAACTCTCAGCACATCATCAGCGTTTAAAGCAGCTAAAGCCGCCTCAACACGGTTATTGCTATGTGATCTCGTAGTGGTTATTATGCGTTTTCCCGTGGGTGGGGGAATTACATCGAATCCACCGTAACCGACGTCAGGGATTCCATATATTGTCCTACCGCACTTTCCATTCTCTTCATAAAAAGGTTGATGTATGACACCTCCTATAGGACGTCCATCAACTGCTATTCCGATCAAAATCGTCACATGTCCCACTAAACCTACAAAAAGAATCGTCAATTGTTAATTAACATTTTGGGCTAACAATTATCGTTATTTACAGTTTGTTATTAAAAACACTACATTGCAAATTCAAATAGAGCTTAAACTAATGTCGATGTAACTATTCAAAAAGTTTTCCAACACTAAATTTCATTCAGGATATTTACATATGCACAATTTTGCATAGCTTGAGCATGGAGCGCATGCGCACTGAGGTACCACAGGAAAAAACCTAAGGCCTAATCGACCCACTACCAGGAACTAAAGTGTTATTTAACATTTAATTGGTATAAGACAGCTATTCTTTACATACCTTGGGTAAATTCCCGCGTTCCATCTAGAGGATCGATCCATACGACAACCTATTGCGAATCAATTAAATACTCTGAATTACATCCCGTTACATGCTACTTCTTTGTAGCACTTTCTTTCATATTATATCGCTATTTATGAATGAAAATGAAACTCCATAGTGTCAATACTTACATTTTCTTCTGTAAATGACCGTAGCTTATCAGGTACGGCTTTAGTTAACAGTTCTGGAAAAACAGGTGTTGTCGTTGTTGGCTCAGGGGACAGCAACCCATCGAGAGACTCCGACACACTATCCCCTTCCTCACCGATGATAGAAGCCTTTGGAAAACTTTCCCGGAGTTTTTGAACTATGTATTGCTGCACAGCCCGGTCAGCCTTTGTTTGTAAATCGTTTACTCCCTGTGTAAATAAAGAGAAACAGTTCAACAGTTGTAATTTAATTTAATACATATTGTCAATATTTAATGGATATTTAATGTCAAGCCAAAGCCATGTAGCACACGGACCTTGTCAACCACGTTTAATTCGCCGCTTCGAAGCACTCTTCTTACAATACTTCCAGCAACCTCAGCTATGGAAATAGATTCATTTACTAATCTTAAAACTAAAGGCACGGTGGTGCTATGTCCTTCCATGGTTGAAGAATATTTAGGAAATGATACTAAAAATAAGCCGTTGCGTATTTGATGTTTGAAGAATAATTGCGGAGTTACATTTGCAAGACACTTAAACCTTGAATAGCATCTATGACCAGCCAGCCTGACACCTGTATGAAGAAATAATCTTGCTATGCTGCAACTACTACTACTACGTGGTGTACTTTTACACGTTAAGAGGTACATCGACGGAAAATACTATACTTGGCTGATTTTCTGGAAGTCAGACGTAGTAAAAGTAAATGGAATGATTCTGTTCGCTTGACTGGTTTTGCTTGTGAATTTATGCATGAATGACAGAAATAGGATAAATTTGAAGGTGTTTCAGACAGTCAATTGAGTCAATATTCGCCACAATTCACAGATGAAAGAAAGAGCTCATCTTCACAATAAAAAACAGACCTTGATGGAAAATATCCACTTTGATGATTATTATAACTATGACCTAGTTACTTGTACGTTCGCCCCTTTGCTTTGTCTGTCTGTTCTGTACTAACTAACTAAACTGGAGTAGTTTAGTTTGGGCTGCAATCTGCAATACAAACAAATTGTCCTTGATCAATCATTATGACATGTTAACCAATCACAAACAAATCCTACTATAAATGATTCGCCTGTATTAGGTCAACACAGACTATTAGATAGAATTAGAAAATATGCAATAAAACCATGAAACATCTACAGAGGTTCGGGCTAGCTATCAATACCACAGAAAATGCTTTAAAAATAATTAACGCTATGTAATACAACCAGTCAGCTAGTCATTTGAACTCTTGGCTCTTTCCGTGAATGTAAGAATTTGTAAACACTGTTTATGCAAATTGCAGAACTGTGAGTTGTAAATATGTCGAATGTATTTTTATTTACTAAACAACTACAAACTACAACAATCCCTGAATGAAATACATATTAGTTTGAATGGGTAGTTGTAAAGGATGCGTTGAAGATATCGTTTGCAATTTGTAACTTTGCAAGCCATCGCTTACGCTTGGGGTATTTAGAATGGTCATAGTCATGATCAGCTGCGTTCACGATATAGTATTCACTTATTTCACTTCACATGTATTGCAAATTGCATGAATGCAAGTGCAACCAAACACAAAAAACACAACAGCAGCCAACAACGTCAAAACAAGAAGAGCTGAAGAATGTTTGTTCATTATACTTTATATTATATAACCTACTAATGAGTTCTTCATTAAACTTGTTAGAGTTATCCTTTAAAAATATGTATATTTGTAGTTCGTACTGATAGAACCAATTGCACTTGTACAGTCCCGATCCGACTGAAAAACCTGTTTCAAGTATTTGTAAAGTGTGCCAGTAAGTGTTTACTGTTGACTGTTCCACAAGTGCGAGAATTTTAAAGATTGATACAAGAAGAGAGGACTAAGAGGTTTATTAGGTAACGTAAAAACACTTAAGTGCATTTAAAAAATGAAATTTAACATTTCAATGCATTTTCACATCATCAATGTCTACGTGCTGTGCTATGAGTCATATATTTTATTGGATTAGTGGACTATAGTAGTAATCAGTATCAGTACAATATAATGATCTTGCCATCTGTCATCTGTTCATGATGTTCTAATTAGCTACCCTCACTAATGACTAATTTATGAATGTATGTGGAAGGAAATGATGAATGTTAGGCTGAAGGATTTTAATTTTCGAACACCATCATTGACCAAGACCAACCACGGAAAACTTGTTTGAGCGATTATTATTCATATGTGCACTCAACTATATTACATGAAAAACTACAGACTCATTATTTACTTTTTCTGATTTTTATTTTTAATTTTTAGGAAAGTTGCTTGTTGAATATACTGACAAAATCGTCGAATTGGACAAGGCGCACGCGCAGGAGAAAGGAAAGCCAAGATTCGTCTCTCTTACCAGTTAATTTTAACTCCCAGTTTTGACGATGTGGTCACTCTTTTCGCGTGATCCTGTGAAAGACTTCCCACACGAAATTGGTGACCCAATCGGATACAATTCGGATAGGTCATTTTGGAGCATACATAAGGGGAAACGAAAGGTGACGCAAAGTTTATATCACGAATTTACAGAATAGAGATATGAATCCTATGGATTAAATTGTATCCAAAATGGCTTTATTATTATTATTTCCTTTGGGTTAGGCAAGCGGCGAAGAAGTCACAATATTTATTTTAGACATAAAAAGCTCATCACAATCAGAAATAGAAGCAGCAAAGTCGGCAGTTAAGCGTTTGAAGACATTGAGACATCCAAGTATTCTCACATTTTTGGATAGCGTTGAGGTAATTTTAGCAGACCGTTTATTATTCCATTTTACAGATTTGTGTTGATTGTATTTTGTTATGCCTGAAACAAGTATACTACTTTTAAGTCGAACTGGTGGGCAACCTGAATACTACCATAGTGGACTAATGATACTACAGACTTGCAATTAGCTCATGTAATTATACACATTTTAAAATCTAAGTTAAGGTCGATTGCCAGACAGAAAGAAATCATATAATTAAAATCTGTGTCATCTTCATTATTAAACCCTTTGAATCAGAGTGAACTGAACTAAATACTTTTGAAACCAGTTTTAGGGCATGGAGAACTTATTGATATTTTTTTCTTCGCGTGTTTGCAAAAATACGGAGGAGTAATTACCCATTTTTTCAATCGCATTTAAGAATCGAAAGCTTGGGTATATAATAAAATATATTTAACAATCATCCATCAAACCCGTCCTACTCATTTAAATACCTGGGTAGTTTAAAATGTGTATGTATCGAAAGTCTATGTGAATAACTAGTAACATAATAACTTACTTATACGACAGATTAATAAAACATGATTTCCTCAAATGTCGATAACGTTTCAACAACTTATATGAATATTAAATATGTAGACCTTCATAGTTTCGTCGTTTCAGTTTTTACAGTTTTCTCAATTTATTTTACTTTTAGTCCGACAAGGCCATCTATCTTGCAGTTGAAAGTGTGGATCCACTCCAGAAGTATTTAGAACACAGAGACAATGCCCAAATTGGAGACCTTTCTGTGGCGTGGGGTCTTTTTCAAGTTACGGTTAGTGATTGATAAGGCTTTTAAGGTCTCATTTTCATAGGTTTACTCAAGGTGAAGTTTACATGCTGATGTACCCAAGTTTTGATGCTATTTTATTTTGAAAAATCAGCAATACCTATATGTGTGTCAATTTTCATTTGGTCGATCGATGGGATAAGTTATGTAGTGTTTGATTTATATAATTTATAAACCTTTTTACTATAGAATATAATGAAGTAGATAAATATTTATTTTTGTGTAGCAAATGCCGTTCAAAATGTTCTACTAATATGAAGATTTGGCGTTGTAGCATAATTATTATAATTTATATTTTTTAACTTATACTTTGTAGAGAGCCCTAAGTTTTTTAATTAACGATGGAAATCTACGACACAATAATGTGCATATCGGCTCAGTGTTTGTTAACTCTGCGGGGGAATGGAAACTAGGCGGAGTGGAATACATAACAGGAAACGAAGTCTCTCCATCACTCAGTAAAGTTCCACACCACTTAAATCAACTTGATCCTCCTGAAGTGAAAAGTGGAAAGCAAGGAGGGTGTAACAAGTGGAGCTACGACTCCTGGGGCTTAGGGATATTAATATGGGAAGTATTTAACGGCCAAATTCAAAACGTAGAACAACTGAAGAACCCTGAGAACGTGCCTAATGCTTTGGTCAACGTATTCAAAGAACTTGCTAATCAGAATTCTTCCAGTCGACCTAATCCAGCTGATGTGATTGCTAGAAGCAGAAGACCTGGTGGTTTCTACAAAAACGATTTAGTCGATTCTTTACTGTTTCTGGAAGAGATCCAGATAAAAGAGCAAAGCGAAAAAACTAGATTCTTTACTGGTTTACCAAATGTCTTGGATAAATTTCCAGAAGAATTATGCCGTCATAAAATACTACCGCAGCTAATTAATGCGTTTGAATTCGGGAATGCTGGTTCATCGGTTCTAGCACCTTTGTTCAAGGTATATAACTTGTTTGATTGTCCAACTTTATTACATATACTTTACTGGTTAGTTATCAAAGAATATGATAACTAACCAGTAAAGTAAGTATATGTCAATTTTAGTTCTTTCTACGTATTAAATAGGGATGTGTTCTGCGCAAGACAGGCGGAAGCATTACTTGTGTAAAACTCAATTTTAACAAATTTTATTGCAGCTTGGTAAACTTCTTGATGAGCCCGAATATCAGGCCAAAATCGTACCTTGTGTTGTCAAGCTTTTTACTTCATCAGATCGTGCAACTAGAGTTCGGTTATTGCAACAGCTTGAACACTTCGTGGATCATTTACAGCCAAACACCGTTAATGAAAAGATTTTTCCCAATATCATTACCGGCTTTTTGGACACGAATCCTACAGTTCGCGAACAGACTGTTAGAGTAAGCTATTATTGCATTGAATGAAAAGGGGATTTTTTCCTTAACCTTTCCTGGATATAATCTGATGATAATGTGTTTTATGTATTCAGGCAATGCTTTTCTTAGCCCCTAAACTAAATCACAACAATTTAAACGTAGAGCTTTTAAAATATATTGCGCGGTTACAAATCAAGGACGATCAAGGTGGCATCAGAACCAATTCAACAATCTGCCTTGGGAAAATATCCTGTTACTTACATCCGCAAACAAGACGCAAGGTGCTTATTCCTGCGTTTACACGTGTATTTCAAGATACTTTTCCGCAGGCAAAAATCGCAGGTCAGTAGTAAATTTTAAGTATATTTTTTTCAAATTTTAACAACGCATTAATAAACTAAAGATTTTGGAACAATATAAATTTGTTACGCTGCTGACAGTCGATGCAAAGCTTTGAGTTTTCTGGCTGCAATATTTTCACTTGTCTTGATCTCACGATCGACGAAAGTTGAAGGACAGTCTATAAAGCCGGAACTAACAAACTCAAACGATCTTTTGCCTCGTAAACTTTGCTTAATCTAAATAATAACTGACAAGGCCTTACATGTTAGAAAAATTGCTAAGTATATCTAAGAATTAGAATCAGAAGCGTATTGTTTTATTAAAATTTTATTGAATTGAAACAACTCATACCCAGTTACAGTTATTTAAAATGAAACAAGTCCACAAGTACTCAAGCAGGTGGGATAGGGTGAGATTCCAAGGGCACTTAAGGCGTTTTACGTTAAATTAAAAACGAGTTTGCTACTTCATCCCACTATAAATTAAAAGCTATTACTCCGTTTGAATCTCTTCTACCATTACGATATTTACCAATCCTACTCAGACGACTCACTGAATTATTATATAGATTGTATTTTGTAAATTGCAGGTATTGTTGCACTGGCTGCTACACAACAATACTACCAAATAGCTGAAATATCGTCAAAAATTCTTCCTGCACTTTCCACACTGACTTGTGATCCAGATAAGACTGTTAGAGACAATGCTTTCAAAACAATTAAAGGCTTTCTTGGAAAGTTGGAAAAAGTGTCTGAAGATCCCTCATTGAAAGAAAAATTCGAGGCTGATGTGGATGCGGCAACACCAACTGCAGCTGACGCAGGTGATTATTATTTGCTGTATTTAATACTAATTATGACTATATGTAATAAAACGTTCGGATGACTCGTATATACTATCTGTTTAAACGACGGACTATTTCCTGTCTTATTTTTAGCATCGTCATGGGCAGGATGGGCTGTTTCCGCTTTAACATCAAAATTTCAACGAAGTCAATCATCCAATGCTGGGCTTTCTCAAATAGGGCAAACCGGGAGTTCGGGTAGAAGTAAAGGTCGATTTCCATTGGGTAATCAATCGAGCAGCAGTACCTCTACAACAACATCAAGTATTCCCTCAACTCCATCTATAGACAAAGATGTGCTGCAACCAACTACTGAAGGTCAGGAGTCTGCGACTGATTACGATGATGACTGGGATAATGAGGATTGGGGAGCGATCGACGGAGACAATTCTACTCAACCAAATCCAACGTCAAGTAGCAATAAATCCGTAGAAATCAGTTCGTTTAATACTAGTGCATCAAATACGCCGATTTCGTCGAAAAATACCGGTTGTGCTAATGAAGGATGGGACACGTGGGCAATAGAAGAAACAGTGAGAATAATTAGAATTTTAGGCTCATGGCTTTCAGGTAATATTTTCTTTTATTATTAGAAATTTTAAACATGTTTTTCAACTTTAGGATGAAAAAGACGGATGGGAAGGGAATTTCGACGTTGACTCCAAAAACGGTGTTGGAAACTCAAACAAAAGCAATATGGCAAATACGAATAATGCTAACAATGATGAATTATTTTCGTCGCAGTTAGATTCGACAAAGGTAACCCTAGAGTGTTTCTTTAATATAAACCTTTTCAGCGATAGACAGTTAACAGTTATCTCTAAACAAATTTATTTTACTACACAGCAAAGTACTATTACATACCAGGGATCGGATTGGGGGAGTACTGACAGTGATGGTGGAAATATGGTTGGTAGATCAGTAGATCCAGAAAAATTAGAAGAAATGCGTAA
Organism: Sinodicranocentrus sp. ZH6; assembly: GCA_027743935.1. NCBI lineage: Eukaryota > Metazoa > Arthropoda > Collembola > Entomobryomorpha > Entomobryidae > Sinodicranocentrus > Sinodicranocentrus sp. ZH6. The sequence goes on from JAHZNA010003370.1 coordinate 59,844, forward strand.
AAGAAGAGAAGAACGAAAACTACATCGACAAAATGAACTCGAAACAAAACGATCAACTAGAAAAGGGCCAATGAAGCTGGGCGCCAAAAAAATGTAATTAGTTATTGTGGATTGTCCGAAAGTCGTTACAGAATGAATACATACCATTGCCCACAACACGCCCACCTACAATATTAAATCATGTGTACATGCTGAAAATAAGGCATTGTGTTATAGAATCGTCGAGCGAATGATTACTCAATGATCGAAATCGGTAGTCGTGTTATTCCTTCACAACTTCAGTAAACAAAGCAATCCTCAACATACATTATATTATCACACTTTTTACGTATATAAAATATTACATCTTTATGTCATGTTCTGATTGTGATTCACATTTTCTGACTTATTTATTTTGTATTTTTAAAATCGTATAACCATAAAGTTGCCATTTGCTGGTTCTTTTACAAAACCAAGGCTTTCGTAAAATGGAATCATTTGATCACGGCAGTCGAGCGAAATTTTGTAACAGTTGAGTTGTTTTGATAGCAACACTAGCACCGTAAGTAATCTAGAACGAAAAAGGAAATTCATTAAAGTGTTAAGTTAAGAGGTTTTAATACATTGTCAAATCTTTTGAAATGCGATAATAAAGAAGAATGAAGACGACAACTGACAATGAGATAGCAAACAAATTACGAAAAATTGCAAGTGCGTGTTAAGCGTTTGGAAAAAGTCAGGGTCATCACACTAGTATGTTGCCTCATACTTATTGTCATAACTAGTCTTATGTTTCTTCTGCAGTTAATTGAATGTGCATGTAGTACAAAACCGAGACCACACTATGACCAGTGAACAGCCATAAATCATCAATCAAAAGCTGCCCGAAAGTGTTGTTGGGAAAGTATAAAAATAGAAACCATGTTACTTTCATCTACTTTTCATTTTTCAATTAGGTATATATTATGAGTTTTAGCTGAAGGATTTAGTTTAGCAATGAATGTGTTAGTAGAAATTTCTAATTGTAATTCAGTATGCATCAGCTCTATATGTGAGCACAGCCTTATTGCTCCCTATAGCTCATGTTAGACTGCAATTAAATTTTCCCCGCAATATAAAATTTTGTATGTTGTCCCAACAGAATCGATATTTTATTTGTAGGATCACTGGAATTGTGGTGGGTATTGGAGTAGTTGGAAACCCAACTAGTTGAGAGGTGGAGTGGGTTAATAGAATTTCTCAGCATTTATGTCGCTTAGTATATACTTATGAACAAACCATAGTCATTTGTCAAAACATTGCGATATCATGGTTATTGTTTCTTACATTTTTCCAAGTTGCTTTCCCCGATACTGATCGCTGACAACCACATCCTCAATTCGTCCACGCTGTAAAATTATTCATCCAATTAAATCATCAATCAAGCGTTCGAATCGTTTAATATTACCTGCACTTACATACTCACTGTAAAGTTCATGTAAAATGCAGATACTAGGATTTAGCAAGAATGCAAGAAATAGTCTTGTATTTCATCAAGCCCAAAAGTTACAATTTGGTGCAATAATTTATATACTTAATTCAAATTCAAAATATTGTCTCAAGAAACAAGTGATGTTGTAGCGTAGCGTAGCGTTTATCTTCATACCACACTACAATGCCAATGCCACATGTACAGTATGTCTGAAAATTAACGAACATGTCCTTCGAAATGAAACCAAAAATAATTTTCGCTGACTTGAAAATGCTATACTGCTATATATATGCATGTTTCTTTTAAATCACATATCAATCAGAATACAAGGGGAAAATGAAGAGGTATAAATGAATGGGAAACTGCATGTAAAAATCCTGATTCCTGGAGGTTTGATCTCATTTTAAAATCATGAAAACACAGATTATTCACACTTCTTGGAGCTCTCTACTTATACGGACTCTTTCCATGCTCAATAATAAATTATAGTTTTTAAAGATTTAAAAGGGATATGGTCCTCAAGGCGGTTGAAATATTTAGAATTGCGGAATTTTATACCATACCTTTAGCATTAAGCAGCTTGTTTCGATCGACATGTAAAGCTAATCGGTACTCGGTAGGATTCAGAGTACATGACGTAAAATTATAAACTTGAAGTTAATTTTTGCTTTGCAAAAGCAATCCTATGAATTCGCTTGAACATGATCAGTGGGATCGGGATCAGTGTCATGCGCATCGGTCTATTTTGGCATTTTGGTTTTATGGCAGATAATCAACACGAATTGATAACTTTTGGAGTAATGTTTGAAATCAAGTTTTAAAATACCAGATCAATTCATCATGATCTTACCTTGCCACATTTGTGAATAAATTTTTGTTCCATAAATAATGTAGCACAGCCGATCACTTCTCCTTTGTTCAAATCTTCAATGACAGTCACAAAATAAGTGTCTGGAGTAGCGATCATTCTGTTGAATGTATCTAACAAGAGGTAAAAACAAATATTTGTATCTCAGCTGGAAAAACTTTGCGTAATATAATTTTTTTAATACGTTGCAAAGTGCCAAATTCCGTTACCCATAAATTCCTGATGGGTGACATCTCCCACTGTCGTAAGCTGACTTAAAATTGAAAGGAATCCTGAAATCGAAAAAGCAAGATATTTGATATTCTTAAAGTGTTAATCGAACATCAGTCATACACAATGATAAATAAGAAGAAATTTATTTCTTCGAAAAAATGTATCCTATAATTACAGTAATAACTATTAGCAGGTTGAAGTTGTACCCGGGTATGGGTGACCCTCTCCAGCAGACCTCGAAGTACCCCTCAGCACATTTTTTTTTTCAAATTTTATCAAACAGGGCCGTCTTAACATAACCAAACTGTTATCAAAAGCCTCCCCCCAATAACTATTTACTGTACTATGCTGTCTTATTCGCTTGAGTGAATAATAATGCGAGTGCGAGTAATATATAATATGTATGTAATGTAATAATTAATATCATAACTAGTATCATAATCCTATTCGTCAAAAATTTCTCACGCTTTAGGTATTCGAAATTACGAAAAAAAAATATTTGAGTTAGCGTTGCAGACAAAATTTCTATCGAATTTCTACCCTCACTTAACATCTATTGCATATTTGCAGTGGATTGTGTTGTAATCGGGTCGAGGTAGAGGGTTAAATGAATTGCTCGACTAGCAACATTATGCTGGGGAAAAATGCCCTCGTTGTGAGTTGTGAGTTGTGATATTGCTAGGAAGGAACAAATTTTTTCCATCTTTGCATTTGCTTGCACCCATTGTCTATTGTAAAACCACCTTTCCACATGATTTATGCATATTTCAAACTTATCCAGCTCATGTAAACTAGAAGCAAAGCAAACTTAGCAAACTTTAAAAGCCTTGAACGCTTTCCTTGAGACATATTTTTATCAAATCGGGGAGATTAATTAAAACAGTCTAATAGCATTTTTTTAGCTCTCTCTCTCTCTCTTCTTTTCATTTTCCCATCTCTGAAATGCTAAAATATGACAACTACTTATGTCACAATTTCACAATTATTGTCAGAATTTCCCCCAGCGCATTTGCCCAGAATTTCATTCAATCGAAGTGTTTTCCCATTCCCCTTGTACGGAAAACTTAACGTCTGTCTATCATCATTAAAGAAATGAATACGACTTTTGAGGAAATCATTGTTTTAAAATTGTCCCCAAAAAAATAACATTATATAATTTTGCCTAATTATACCCTAGTTTCTAAAGCACATAAGCAAAATATAATCGCTGCTCGCTATGTGCAATATTCTTAATCGATATTTCTAAAAGATCCAACATGGCATGCAGCAGAGTACACAAGCACAAAAATTCTTTAAAGTTTGGTATTACCTTTCTCATAGTCATCCCTCTTTAAAGGTCTAATCTTCAAACCTTCTCCGGGAACTAAAACGCTTACAGTCGCAGCAAATGATGTCTTTGACCAATCGGTAAGGTTTATCTGATCCAACAATCCCGGATTATACAGAAATTCCTCTTTGTTGAGTTGCTTAAAAAATTACGTACAAAAAATTTATGAAGACAAATTGCAAAAATAGATTTTTCTCCGTCCTCCGTCCGTCCGTTAAGTTAAGGTTTCGTACATGCAATCAAGAATGAACATTTTATAGAAGTAATCTACTAAGAAGGATGAGCTGTTACCTCATACAAATTTCCAGATTAGTAGTTTACTTCGTATGGTCCCATTTTTTTATTTTCATATTAAATCTGATGCTATGCAATACAACTTGTAAATGGTTAATAAAACTTACGTCAGTCATGTTAATGAAGTTTGTGGAAAACGCTTTTAGCTGACTAAACGTTCCTGTTGTATCTGTCGGTCTCTCTTCCACAATTCTGTACAAAAAAATCCTTGTACTCCGTAATGTAAATAGTTGCTAGTTACGCTGGGTAGAGACGGAAGCTGCTGCGCTTGTACTTGCTGTCAACTCTTAATCCAAAAACCATATTGTTCCAAAATCAATCTTAACGAGTGTGAATAGAAAGCAGCCAAGGATAAGCATTACTGTGATGTATACCATATTTTCGCGGCTGTACAACGGGGAATGGTGCTTAGACTTAGACGCTTTACATTAGACGCTTTGAAGTAGTTTGTTGGTGTATTAAGAATACTCATTCATATATACACAGAGCATAATATAAATACAGGACGTATTCACGTGTATGTGTGATCTGATCTCATTCTCATCCTTTTTCCTCGGCAAAGCTATTACAAATACGCACATGGACTGTGGACCCACGCTTTGGTTAATATAAAACATTATTTTCTGTAAGCGGTGTCACTGGTGAATTAGTGATGGTGACAGCTCCGCATTGTTTCTGTGCTTCTGTAGTAGACTTTTATCAGCTGTTTATATGTATCAAAAATAGGAGGATCCTTCAGCAACAGCTGATTGTGTTTTTATTTACTGTTTGTAATATTTTGTTATGATGTACTTAACTGATTGAAATGGCAGGGTAGAAATATGAATGGAAATTGAAAAACATCATGTTAACAGTGGTCAAATTGTCAAAATGGTTTGTATTAGTCGGCTTATTCATTAAGTTCGGTTGGTATGCTAAAATATTTTGAGACCAACCACAACCGCTATTTAATTTCTTCATTGTTGTGTGGATTGACTATCAACAATTATTATATTTGCGTCGGCGAATCTAAGATTGTCTCATTGGTTTTAGTTTTAACATTGAATACCATACCATGTTGAGAAAGTTAGCGACGTGGTCTAGAGGAATTAGAGCTGGAAAATCGCTTGCCGACCAGTGCTTTTGTAATAGAATACAAACGCAGAATGTAAAAAAATGTTTCCATCTTTCAAGTGCATTTAGCGGCTCAAGACTCAAAGAATCGAATAATCAAGAAGATTGTAAACATAATGTAGCGGAAATTACAAGGGTATAGTGATAATTGCTTCTTATCCATTGAGTTCCCCACCGATTTCTATGAATAACCATGTGAAAAGTCGTGATTAGATTTTACTTTATTCGTTCTCATCCTGACGGCTTCCAGTGGGGGTGGGGGTCCCAAATCACTTTTTATCACTTTATGAAGTTTATACACACTTTTCTTTGTTACCAAAAACGAGCATAAAGAACATATGTCCATGAAAACCTTGTTTCGGGCTGCGAGTAAATTATTAAGATTCATTTCGTTCCGACTGGTTACATTTCATTCAATATTTTGAATTACAGGTGTACCCGAGAAATGTATTGGGGATCAATAATGGACGTGAACTTATCAAGGATATTCAGA
>JAHZNA010003371.1:0-10567 GCA_027743935.1 Sinodicranocentrus sp. ZH6
CCTTCAACTTGGACACATTACTAAGAAACACGTACACAGGGTTGGTTCCTTACTTGCTCATTCTGTACAAATGTGAGTACTGCACCATGAAATAAAAAAGTCTCAAGAGCATTTTCTGGATAACAATGTTTTAGTGCATAGATGTGGGATGCCACTGCATAAGAAAACTGGAATGCAACTAGGAACAAAAATCAAGTGGATCACGAGCAAATCTCGTTTAAAAAGATTTACACTAAATCAGTTGGATTCCCAAAAGAAAATATTTTCCCTGAGGAAAGTTTTGAATTATGAAATTGTATTAAAAAGCGCAATTTTTATCATTCTCGACCAAAAAAACAAATCCGTATTTAATCCATATTTATATATCATACAGCTAAGCAAGACTTTTCATATTGTAATTTACATAAGTTTACAATCATAAAATCAAAATGGGAATATGTACAAGGTCAACTATATATTTTTATATGGAGCAAAATAGCTTGTTGTTTTTATTACATGAATTTGCTGAATATTTTTTTCGTTGAGTCATTCATCATTCATTCATTCATATGAAAACAATACATTAACACTGTTTTATTGACACTTTCGCTAATTCCTACTCCCTCTGTGATTATCACAAGTTATGAAATTGTATTAAAGACGCAATTTTTATCATTCTCGACCAAAAAAAACAAATCCGTATTTAATCCATATTTGTATATCATACAGCTAAGCAAGACTTTTCATATTGTAATTTACATAAATTTACAATCATAAAATCAAAATGGGAATATGCACAAGGTCAACTATATATTTTTATATGGAGCAAAATAGCTTGTTATGTTTTTTACATGAATTTATTAAATATTTTTTCGTTGAGTCATTCATCTTTCATTCATTCATATGAAAACAATACATTAACACTGTTTTATTGACACTTTCGCTAATTCCTACTCCCTCTGTGGTTATCACCTAGAGTTAAATTACAACAGGAGAGAACTAGCTAAAATATTTAGTAACTAAACCTATTTAACTTTTACATTTACAACTTTTTACAAACTCACAGCAAAAATAGCCTTAATTCTGTATGCTTACAAAGGGTTAGAAAGATTTTTTTATTACATGTGAGGTGTTTCATCAAAACTAACTAATCTGCATTACAATTTTTTTAACAAGGGTGATTCGCTAAGAATGAAAGTTGACTTATTCTATTTATTATTTTCGATAACAATTATCGTAATTTTTTGCATGATGTAAATTATTTGAAAGTTGAATATCCCATGCCGTTGTTCTCTCCCTATTTTACCTTTAATTTAGAGAGTATTTTTATATTTTTTTGGTTTTGAAAAGATTATTGACACAAAAACAAAAAATTACATAAACCATAATTTCTCTAACCTCTATTATAACCCTACCCTAGTTATTTCTTTTGTTAAAAAACTTTAAGTAAACCGGAGGATTGCAATGATCCGATTATAAAACAGATGAAAAACTGCACAGCACCCTAAAAGGAGGAAAAAGGACAGACTTGTAGAACCAACATTGTTATTACTTCTCCCAGCCAAACTTGGCGTTTCAATTGGGCGGTGATTATGGGGATGATGATGTTCCACAAGTGGGACTCTAGTGTTCGCTGGTCGATCGTCGTAATCGTTATTATGCACAGCATCCGCAGGCGGCGGCCGGTTTGAATCCTCGGAATCTGAATTCACAGAAGGGATTTCTAAAGGAAAATTATATAATTAGATCAATCCTCATAAATACTTTAGTCACATTCCTTTCAACAAAATTTTCTCTGTCTAGAGATTAAAGCAATTAGGGAAACTTCCTGGATCCAATTTATTCATTTTTCACTTTGTTTTCACTCCAAAATGTTGCTCACATGAGGGAAAGAGAGAGAAAGTTAAAACAGTATGATATATTCCTACACTCACCGTGAATATGAATAGTTCCTTCTGTACTGCCCATTGAGTTTTGGGAGAGGCATCTGTAACCTGTATAGTCCCGTTTAGAAATGTTCCGGATGGTAAGCTTCATCCGGGTGCCGTACTGTGACAGAACCTCTTCCACAATGCGGTACTTCTCGTTGATGATTATCATCTCGTCTGTATTATTCACGAGAGGGATGTTTTCACTCCAAAATGTTGCTCACATGAGGGGAAACAGAGAGAAAGTTAAAACAGTATGATATATTCCTACACTCACCGTGAATATGAATAGTTCCTTCTGTACTGCCCATTGAGTTTTGGGAGATACATCTGTAACCTGTATAGTCCCGTTTGGCAATGTTCCGGATGGTAAGCTTCATCCGGATGCCGTACTGTGACAGAACCTCTTCCACAATGCGGTACTTCTCGTTGATGATTATCATCTCGTCTGTATTATTCACGAGAGGGAGGAAACAAGAAAAAACATGAGGGATGAGAGAGAAAGGTTATTACATAAACATTAGCTCATCCTGACAGCTATCATGTATCCTTCCACTCAACAAAAATGAAAGTATACAATATGTTAAACACTCTTGTGTTTTCTCTTCCAGGCTCCCCTTCACTTTTTTGGAAAACATGATCAAGCAAAACATGTAAATCAAAATGACTCTCTCCTTTTCTCTTTTCCTTTCTCTTTCGACAAAATGACGACACCTTTCCTTTAGCCATTTCCCAAATTGTGAAAAACTTTACAAGAAATGAAATCTTGACATGTAAAATCTGACTGACAACCATCCAGTCTCCATTAGTCCAAGCATTAGCACTTCATAAGAGAAAGTTTCGGGAAACACCTTACATGCATCAAACAAACATGACTATTTTTATTCAAGGAAACAGACGAACAAAGTCCTACGTGTTTGGAAAATCTTTCCCTCCTCATCTTCCTCTCTCAAAGTTTGTCACATTCAAGACTACCCAAGTTCAAAAAGCCTGTCATCTTTGTGTAAAATAGAGAGAGGTGCAAACTGCGTATTAAAATCCTTCCCTGCACTCTCCCAACTGCAACCTGACGATCATTCTGATCAACGTCCCGTTCATGTCTTTCAAAATTCCATAATAATGTTCCCCTCCTCAAGTTTTTATTATTCGGATCATACCACTCTTGAGAGAGAGGGTGGTGATAGGAACATTATATTTTCCGACAAAAAAATTGTTATAAAGTGCTAATGTACTTTTCCTTGTCCCATCAAAGGAGTTCTCTAGTCATGTGATGTATAAACATGTTCCGGAATCTTTTTAAAAAGGTGACAAAAATCTTTGATGACCTTCCACTCCCATCATCCCTCTGCCCATCTTGCCAAGCCAGCCTTCACCTTTGATTCTTGTGAAGGATGATATATCTCTTATGACTCGAGTGTGAGTGTCTTAAGCTTCTGCATAAAGTTGTAAATGTGTATAAGCCACACACACAACCACTTCATTTCATCCTTCTTACAAACCATGTAAGGAGCTTTTCTCAAAGTGTGTATTGCACCAGACGGAAATGCTTCTTTTTTCCTCATAAGACCAAAAAATCTCAGTATCTTCTGGTCACACACTTGTAGAAAAATCCTTTCCTAGATCATCATCCCAGAAACATTTTTATAAGAAAGCTCCACCAAAAGATGCAACAGACATTATCTAAACGTCTAGTTCATATGTCTTTCTTGTGGCGTAAATCGTGACAAGCAGGTTGATTCCCTTGTTGCCCTCTTCATATATGTGAGAGGTTACAAACAAGAGGAGAAGAAGAAAATATCCTTATATTTCCCAAACAAGTGCATGTCCCGTTCCCCTTTGATAACAATAAATAGGAATAAAAAAAGAATCCTTGTGATATAATGTTTGCGATACTAGTAGAGAAACATGAAAGCTGTGTGGACATCAGAGATGGAATGTTTTTTGTAGATATCATCGCATCACATATTTCCCCTAAAAAAGAATCAACCTGTCTTCCCCCTTATATGGAGTGCTACTTTTCCGAGTACATTTAGACGTGTGTGGGCATTCACCCTTGTTTATAAAAAGAAGGGAAAAAACCACGCTGGGATGGTTCTACTCAAAAGATCCTTATAAAATGATTTCTGAAGGTACGCTAATGTCACTTCATCTTCACGTGTAACATTTTACTAAAACTTTTTTTAAGGATTTTTACTAAATTAGGAGTCCTTTTGAAAGTCACGGTTACAAATCCAGACATCCACATGGTTAAATTCAAGGCCTAATACAGCCATTATTGTTGTCTTCATTTATTGGTATTTTGGTCATAACAACCCGACTCTCAATAAAAATTCACGGGATCACAGATTCGCATTATGTTCATGAGCAATAGAATAAAGTTGTAGATTTACAAAATAGCCGACTCGTGGAAGCTTTTAAAATTTAACATGCAACCTTTTCTAATTACTTTACCTGTAAAACAGCGGACACAACACATTTATGGCTGTATATGACCTTGGTTAAATTGTAACGATGTAATGCGCGATTGTTGATGGCAATTTTACGATGGAACTTGCTTCTGTTATACAAGCACAATTCTGCATAAGGTATGTTAATAGATTATATTTTTCTGAAATATGACCATTAGTTCGCCACTGTAGAAAGCATATGTGGATAGCTCAAACCAATTTTTTTGACACACGGTGTGTCACACACCTGACGTATCAATTTTTAAAAATCCCATATGCACAGGAGATTTTTATAGGAAAACTGATTTTTCCAGCAACTATACTGTTTATGAAATGTATTCAAGGAGGAAATTTACAGAAGATTTTAAACAGTATTTCGGAGGTATGGAAAAATATACGAGGTGGACACTGACGTCCCACAGTAGTTTAAAGTTGACAGCTGAATTCTAGTATAACTTAGGAAATTAATTAACGGACGGCTAAGACATAAAAGGAAAATTCAATTGTGCTATTTTAACTTGATGTGAGATACGTATAATTTACGATTGGCGTCAACACAAAATGTTTGAACAAACTCTTGAAACTCGAAATTTTTGAAATTTGTAAGAAAACAGGAACTTGTAAAAATTAGCAGCCGCAATCTTCAGCCTCATGTTTTCCAAAAACGGGAAGGATTTTTACCGGTTAAGTACTTACATGGGAAAGTTGATTAGTGATTACAATTTCCGAGCATTGAGATTCAGTAAAATTGTTTTTCATTTGAATTATTTGATGGAATTGTTAAACTAAAAATGAGTTGTAAGCTGTAGCTAGCTAATGTTAGGGAAGCTATTAGAAATAAAAGGATTTCAGAAGTGAGTCTGAGAAAGGAGTGCACGCTTACAAATATTTTTCCACGTGAGCGATTATCCATATACCTATCCACATGCATGACGTACCATCATCTATCTTCATATAATTTAGTAACGTAACTTGCACACCTAAGAACACAACTCAACCTAACAATACGCTGCGGAGTTTATGGGGGAAGTGTTACAATCACAACAACAGCTTAGTAAAAATCAGATGAGGTTTGTATTGTAGGATGTGCTTTTATACAATGCATTCATGATAGCACATAAAGGCACTGTGGTTGCAATTGCAGTGATAGTTCACATTAGTAAACGCCGACCTGGGTGATGGACGTTTGAATCTTTTCCTCATCAAGAGCGCGACAAAAAGTAGTCGCATTTGATCAAAGTCCCCCTTCAATATTCAACATTGTGTGAGTGAGTCCAGCAGGTTTTAAGTGCTGAAGGCTGTTAAAGGTTTATAAAAATTGTTCCATAATCAATAATAGTGAAATCATGGATAACCCAGGACTCGACCTTGAAGCAGAGGTTCGCATTCTTAATAATTGGCATTTCATCATAAAAGTGTCGCATAAAGTATTTGTTAAAATTTCCATAATATTGCTATTGCTTAATTTTTGGGTAGACGCGAACTTCAAATGTTGAAACTGGAGTTTTACCTTTCCACAAAGAAATATCTGAAAATCCCATCTCCACAATGAATGGAGGTGACAAAAAACATGTAGGTCAACTTGACGACGACGAGGAGTTATTATATGGCTTGCTGGATGTGCCCCCATGGTACATTTGCATCTTTTTAGGGTTTCAGGTAGCCCCAAAAATTATATAATATGACTTTGCTTCTCGTGAGGGTTAAGCATTGGCTTGTGAAAAAAATCCTGTTTATAAAACTTTCTTTTGGTTTTCTGGTGTCCAGCATTATTTAGAAATGATAGCGATAGCTGTAGCAGTGCCTTTCCTTCTCACTCCAGCCCTTTGTATGGAGGCTGATGATCCAAATAAGGCAAATATAATTTCCACCCTGGTCTTCATGTCTGGAATCATTACCATCCTGCAAAGTTCTGTTGGAACCATGCTTCCGATTGTTCAAGGTGGCAGTTTTTCCTATCTACTTCCTTCCTTAGCCATTATGAACTTGCCAAGGTGGAAATGTCCTGCAAATCTGGCTGAAATGAGTGCCGATGAAAAAACGGAAGAGTGGCAGTTGAGAATGAGAGAAATTCAAGGTGCCATTATTTTTGCTGCCTTGTTTGAAACCATCTTTGCACTGACAGGTAAGCGACTACCAAAAACCCTAATAATTAGCTATTTCTAACCTGGAAGAATGGTGGATTATTATTATTAATATGAAAACTTGTTTTGAAGGATGTATTGGTTTCCTAACAAAATTCATCACGCCCATTACCGTTGCCCCTGCGATCACTTTAATTGGATTGGCGTTATTTAAAAGTGTGACGGATCAGTGCTCAAAGAACTACTATGTTGCAGGAGCGTGAGTGCAGCATGTTATCTATCGTGACTGGGGCTGGCCATGCCATGTTTTATAACCTTTAAATTATGCTCATGCAATTGCCGCAGTTATATGCAAAAACAAAGGGAACAATGTGCTAAGTTATGTGTTCCGCATGGCAAATTTTGATGACGAGTTGTAATGGCAAACTTGTGTGCACACTAGTGTGGAGGAGGCATAGTATTAGAAGTTTTATTTAATGAGTTGACGCTCATTATCTTTTATCACATTTTTTCAGAATGGTGTTGCTCCTTATCATTTTCTCACAACATCTTCGAAACTGGAAGATTCCCACACCTTGGGGCAAGCCAGGAGCTGATGGCAAGAAAACAACCTGCGATTACTTTAATTGGATTGTCATTATTCAAGAGTGTCACGGATCAGTGCGCAAAGAACTACTATGTCGCAGGAGCGTAAGTGCAGCATGTTATTGAATTTCGTGACTGAGTTTGGCCATGTCATGTTTTATAACCTTTAAATGATGCACATGCGGCAGTTATTTACAAAAACAAATGGAATATTATACTAGTTACGTGTTCCGTATGGCGAATTTTCATGACGAGTTGTGATGTAAAACTTGTGTCTACACTATAGTGTACACAGTGTGCAGTATGTACTATGTATATGATTAGAAATATCCTTTTATTAATGATTTGACTTTCATTATCTTTTATTACATCTCGTAGAATGGTTTTGCTCCTTATCATTTTCTCACAACATCTTCGAAACTGGAAGATTCCCACACCTTGGGGCAAGCCAGGACCTGATGGCCAGAAAACTAAGTTTCCTATCTTTCAAGTTTTTCCAGTAAGTACGATGCAAATTATGTTAACATTTGCAGGTATACATTTTTTAGCACATTGTTACCGAGTCACTGCTCAGCTCACATACCTACTTTCTGAAATTCTAAGTGCAGCATTTATGGAATAATAAGCAGTATAGGTTGGCGATAGAATAATGTGATAATTTATAATATGGTAAAACATGCGCAGTTCTGGAACGTATAGATACCCATTCATATATACCTAGTTTACCTACCTAAATGTAGCAAAGTAATGTTCTCATATAATAGTTACCAGCCTATCCCTACGTACTAATAGAAAATGATAACTAGTACAGAGTAAATATATTTTTTGTTCGCATTTTTACAAACTTTGCAAGAACTACCAAAAATCTCACTCTTTATCACTCCATCGTGATTTCATCGTTTGTTACATGTTTGCATTCTTTACGTCTAGGATATGACGTATGTAATTTTGATTGTCGTGTTGATATGCCATGAACTTTACACAAGTAAAATAATGCATATTTATAGAAGGAAAATGGCACATGATAGTTGTTTTCTTTACTTTACTCAGGTATTACTATCCTTGATCATTGTATGGGGAATATGTGGAATTCTCACAGCAGCAAACCTTCTTCCCGAGGGAGACCTAGCCCGTGTGGATGCAAAAATAAGGATCATCGAAGGCGCTCCGTTTTTTCGAATACCTTACCCCTGTTAGTCCTCCTTTAAAAAGTTCTTTATTTAAATGCGCGTGTAAAGTCAACAATGAGATTAAGTGATTACGCTTGGTTTGTTGAGTTATAGCATGGACTTTGATGCTAATGAAGTGTCAAAGCTATCGCATGTGAATTCTTAATTGCCTGCTTTAATAATAATGTGCTTCCTGCATTCGCTGGAATAATTGGATGGTGTACTCATAATTGTCAATTAATTATTTCAAAATATTGTCAGTAAGTTGACCTACTTAAATTTTAACTAGGTCTTAATTTCCCAAGATCAAGGTCGAGCCGTTATGGTAGTCGAAATTACAACATTTCATTTTATCATTTTTAGAAACTACTGTTCCACCTGAACATGCCATGAACAGAGGGATATTCGTGGAAGGATTTGGATGTGTTTTGAGCGGAATTTTCGGTTCGGGAAATGCGTCCACGTCGTATAGTAACAACATCGGAACTATTGTTGTCACCAAAGTTGCGTCACGAAGAGTGATTCAATATGCGGGAGTAATTATGATTCTATTGAGTTTGGTGGGAAAGGCAGGGGCAATCTTTGTATCATTACCAGATCCCATCCTGGGTGGAATGTTTCTCTTCCTGTTCCCTTTAATTATGGCTGTAGGAATACAAACTTTGGGAGAGGTCAACCTAGACTCTTCAAGGAACATTTTTATTATCAGTTTTAGCATTTTCTTTGGATTGGTAAGATTGTCCTCAATAGGAGTTTTATTACAAGGCTTAATCAACAATGACAATGTTAAATGAATGACATTTTAGGCTGTGAGCCAATGGATGAATGCTAATACTGGAATTATAAACACTGGAACGCCGGATCTTGACAGTTTAATTCAGATTCTTCTGAGTACGGGCATGTTTGTTGCTGGTTTTACTGCGTTTGTGTTAGACAATACTATTTCAGGTAATAATTTAACAACATAAACAGCACCATTTTTATAGTTTTGAGTTTTTAAATTAAACTATAGAAATACTTTCGTGTTTGCATTATTGTAGGAACGAACGAAGAAAGAGGGCTAACTAATCGGCATGCCGCAAAAGCTGCGTCGAAAATTTCCCGGGATACGTCTTATGATTTACCTTATGGAATGAGCATAGTGAACAGGTATGGAGGCTAGCTGTACAGTTATCTTATAGATTTTTAATGCTATGATTTACAAAATACTAAACTTTTACGATCAGATTCGACTTCTTCAAGTGGATTCCCATTTCACCCACGTACGAGAAAAACCCTGCAACTCTCCTAAAATGTCGATCCGACTACCGCCCGTGTAGAATCTGCTAGTAGTATCCAACATACAAAAGAGGAAGTAGTAATGGTCACGCCAATAATCACCGTTCAAGCGTAGTTTAAAAATTAAAAATTGTACCTGTTTTATCCTTTTAGATAAAAAAAATCTGGAGGTTATGTATTTTAAGTAGATTGAGCAATTCAGGACTAATGACGTTGAGCAATCGATTTACGAGCACTCTTTTAATCTTAAGACGAATGTTTTATCAAATTGACGAGATGAAGAAATAAATAAATAAAATGCTGATAGAATAAGTCTCTGTTAAGGTTAGGGGGTAAAAGCTTACCATGGGTGGACACTGTCAGATATCTTGGGTTTGACATAAACTGCCACAACAGGGATATAGAGGAGACTGAAAGAAGGCGTCGTGAGATTTACTGCAGGTCAAATCTTAAAGTTAGCAACTTTGCGTCGTGTAGCAGAGAGGTCAAACGCTACTTATTCAGAACGTATCTATCTAGCATCTACTGTAGCAGTCTTTGGGTCCCTGTCCGGCAAGCGGCGATTCGGAAGGTGGAGGTTGCCTACAATGACGCCCTCAGAAATATTATGGGCTACAGTAGACGCTTTAGTGCCTCAAAAATGTTTTATGAAAATCGAATAAATGACTTTACTGCAAGTCAACGTGTAGCAGCCTACTCTCTGCTATAAAGGCTAGAAGAGAGTGAAAATAATATAATTATTGCAATTGTACAATCAGACTCCTTCACTCTGTCTTCAATTTCAAAACGTTGGGAAAACTACTATTTAATATTCCTAATGACTAGAATAGCCTACTAATTTCTTTCTCTTTCTAACGCGTAACATGTAGTTCTTTCTCTCATTTAGTCCTTATGGATTTCCTGTTATAAATCTCTTCTTGTAAGTTTTTTGTCACATGAGAAGTCTGCAATTAAGTGAATAATAATAATAATGTGGATAACGCACAACGTTGATACGATTTTGCGCCAGGAGTAGAAACAACTGTATCCCAGGTAATTATTTAAAAAAGTATAATGAAGCAAAATTACCGGTCAACTTTCCTAGGAACGGAAACCAA
>JAHZNA010003372.1:0-13428 GCA_027743935.1 Sinodicranocentrus sp. ZH6
ACCACATCAGAGCCAACTAATACTGAAGAAGTAAACATAAATACTGAAGAGCCGAACATAAACATTGAAGAGTCAAATTTAAATATGGAAGACATAAACATAAATATGAAGGAAACGAACATAAATATCATAAAAAAACCGGAAAAACATGCCAAACTTTGAAAAAATCATAATCAACAAGCTAACCACGAGAGATGTCATGTCAGCATGGAAAAAAATGAAAAATAAGAACAGTGCCTCTGAAGATTACCTTGGAATATCTAACATTATGATAAACTATGCCATCCACTCAAACAATGTCTTATCAGCAATAACAAAAATACTGAACGAAATAATCACAAGTGGTCATGTTCCGATAGTTCTCAGAACAGCAAAAATTATACCCATCCCTAAAAGTAATGAAATCAAATCGCCAAATGACTTGCGTCCGATCTCGATACTCCCAGTTATATCAAATTTTTTTGAAAAATGTATTTACGGACAAATCATTCAGTTTATTTGTGAGAACAATCAAATTAATCCATATCAATATGGATTTAGACCAAACCACGCTACACATCACGCTCAACTTATTGTGAGAAATGAAATTAAAAATAACTCAGAGACAAACTCAGCAACTCCAATTATCGGTTTAGATTTAAGAAAGGCATTTGATACTGTAGATCGAGCTCTACTATCAAATAAACTGGAATGGTACGGCTTACATCATCCGGTTATATTATCTTACATGATGGAAAGACAACAATATGTCGAAAAATGTATGTACGGACAAATCATTCAGTTTATTTGTGAGAACAATCAAATTAATCCATATCAATATGGATTTCGACCAAACCACGCTACACATCACGCTCAACTTATTGTGAAAAATGAAATTAAAAATAACTCAGAGACAAACTCAGCAACTGCAATTATCGGTTTAGATTTAAGAAAGGCCTTTGATACTGTAGATCGAGCTCTACTATCAGATAAACTGGAATGGTACGGCTTACATCATCCGGTTATCTTATCTTACATGATGGAAAGGCAACAATATGTCACAATTGAAAACCGAAATTCGAATATAATTCAGACTGAAAATGGACTGGCTCAAGGTGGATGCATGTCTTCAATTCTGTTCTCACTGTTTATCAATGATCTTCCCCTCGAAATAAAATACTGTAAAGCCTCTCTATACGCTGATGACTCGGAAATTATCGGGAAAATCTCTTCATCTGACATTGAAGCTGATGTTCGTAAAATAGAACAAGGCATAGCTGCAGTTGTGAATTGGGTAAAAACTAATAAGCTTCAATTAAATATTAACAAAACAGACGTACTTATAGTAACATCTAAACAAAACCAACACATATTTAAAGACTTAAGATTAAATATCGACAATGAATACTTTTCCTCTTCGGAATACACTAAAGCCTTAGGACTTTATAAGGACAAATATTTAAAATGGGGTGAGCACATAAATCAGGTAAAAAGTAAATGCAATAAATCAATGTGGGCCATCCGTTCCGTGAGAAACCTAATATCTAACCAAAATCTGCGTATTCTAGTTCAATCTTTAATTCTCTCAAAATTATACTATTTAATATGTATTTGGGGTGATTGTGAAAAAAAATTACTCAAAGTGATAGAGAAAATATTTCGCAGCGCAGTCAAAATAGTCACAGACCGAGAAAACCCGGAACCACCACGTTGGCTGTCTCCTAATAGCCAATACAAATACAGTTTAATGATAATTGCGTATCAATGTAACTATACTATAGTTCCGAAAGCATTCTCTAATCTTATTAATACTGACGAGGTTAACTGCAGAATAACTAGAAGCACTTGTAAGATAAGTATAGAAAAACATAAATGTAATTCATATTTGCAATACCTTATCACTAACCATTGGCTTATGATCCCCGAAAACATTCGTGCGATTAATAATATTAATATTTTCAAAAAAGCAATACAGGTTTATTTACAGGAGTTAGAAAAAAAACCTGAAACGAACGAAGGCTGCGACCTGTCCTGCATTGATGACGTTATTGCTCAAATCACAAGTGAAGCACATGATTTATCATAAATATAAATAAATAATCATAAGTATAAATAATCATAAATATTAATTGAATATCATAAACATAAATATTTTGAACATCAATAACTTATAAACATAAATGTTAATTCAAACAAATTGACTATTCTTCTTATCCGTAATGTTATATAAATGTATTTAATAAAATTTGACGAGAGTGCCAAATGGGGTGGTGATACATCACTACAAGTGGTTTTTCTTACTGTATAAGTTTTTCCCACTTGTCACTCAAAAACAAATTTATGTTGATAAAACACAAAACCTATTAGTGTAAAAACCCTGTACTGGGATACTAATTTGTACTAAATAAATAAATAAATAAATAAACAACATTTGATTATATGCGTCATGCGTCTCAATTCGTTAGCATTAATCTGTTTAATATACCAAGACTAACTGACTGAATCTAACTGATTGTGAGTTAAGACGCAACAATGAATTATGCGCATGTGTTTATACTGCTTATAAACTCAATAACGGATTCCATGTTGTTTATTAAACAACATATACTATATATATATATATATATATAATTAGTATGGTATGTATACTAGTTCTAATAAGATTTTGTAAAATTGGCAATATCCAAAGCAAAGTTTTTATAGTCAATAATAAAAAATTTAAACCCTAAAATATTCAAATGATTCGGGTACTTTTTGCAAGCATTCAGTAGAATGGGAAACCCAGCTACAAAATTTCATGACGAAAAGTTTTTCTGGTTATTATTTTTATTAATCTATCCACGTAAAAGATTTCTGTCGCATGAAATTCGTACTGTTCAAAGGGAAATTCATGATTCACTTGACATAAAAAGTCTGGAACGCTTTATTTTTTCGGGTCTCCTTCTCTATATGACGAAGTATAAAAATTAAAAACATTTTTAAGGTAACATTGCTAACATGTCATCTCTTTAATTTTAATTCTCAAGCTATGTCGGCAAGCAAAAAAAACGGGAAAAAGTCTTGGAATGTTTATCGATTTTGGTAAACCTTTTTCCCGTTTTTGTATAAAGCTACAAAATACTTTTTGAAGGTTATCAGTCGTTTTTGTCTTTCCTTAGAATGCAAACCTGTTGGTAATTTTTTGAAAGCTGGAAACATGGCGTCAAAGAAAACTTCTCCAATTGGGACCACACTTATGATTACTTCTGTTCGCCTATTCAATTCTGTCTTTATGCGAATATATCCGCCTTTAATAAGAATAGAAGTAAAGCCAGACTCAACGGTTCGCCTGAAGAGGGAAGACATTCACATCGCACATATTGGATGGCTGGGGCAGCTCATCTTGATTTTTCTTCTTCTACTACTATCAATGTACTTGCTACTCGAAGAATTCTACCAACCAGAAATGCAACTCTCGTACATGGAACTTATGGTTTGCATTTTTACTGTGTTTGGATGCGTCTTCAGTTTGAGTATATCGAGTAACTTGTATAACTGTCCGGAATTTGTCCCCGCCTTCAATGTCTTGTTTGATGAATTTCTGCATAAAGGTGAGATTTCATGCTGACAATGGAAATGGAATATTGTTTGAAGTTCGAGCCTTAGCCAAACCAAAGCTCCCTTGTAAGGAAAACCATTTGATCATATACTAAAGTTTTCTTTTAATTGCCTTTCCAGATTTCATCAGGAAACCCAAACCCAACGTGGATTATCTAGGACTTCTCATTTACTTCTACCAACTTGCCACTGTCTTTTTTTCAATCCCATTGTCATTCATCCTTGTCTTTATGGAAATATCAACGTTTACAATTTTCTTTGACAAGGTCTTGTTTCCATCAAAATTTATCCGAGGACCTTGGAGCATGTTTACTTCATTGGCGATGTCTTCAGTCCTCATGTTTTTATGTTTCTGGGAGTTTCTTCGCGTTCTCTCATTTGTCATTCACGTTGGCATGCATTACCAACAAGTTTTAGAGTGGATAACATGGTCATTGCTAAGATTGGGAACTAAGAATCCTCACTTTATCTTGGGGTACTACAAGAAACTCCGACTTGTAACACAAATTGGAGAAAACGTTTTAAGCAAAGGTGTATTTCACTGTGTTGTCTTAAGCTTGGCAATCCTATGTACCTGTGCTTGGTTCACAATACGGGCTAAAGTGCCAATCTACTTAATTATAATTATGAGCTCCATTTTTTGGATAACTTTGGGTTTAATCATTATGATGTTAACTTTTGGAGCCAAATTGAGAGCGATCACAACCCGTCTTGTGAAAGAGAGAAGGGCACAGTTCTACACTTACAATAGGACAAAGCGTTGCTACCATTTTACTACAGAGTGGAAATCTCAGCAACCTATTTCGTTCAAGTGTGGAGACAAATTCAAACTTAGCAAGGATGTAGTGACGATTTACATTGATGTATTTAGCTCCGCAGTCACAAATTCTGTTTTGCTAATACAACCATAAATAATCTTGTTTAAAACACATGCAGATAATATTTAGGTCACATCAAACACTCGTTATATCAAATTAATAAAGCGACAAGCACAATTTGCAGTTAGCAGACATTCTTTATGATGAAAATAATTATATTGTAAATTTTGAAATCCTTTCGTAAAAAGGATTTAAAGTAGAAGTGTGAAATAAAAATTCAAAAAATTGCATTTGATTGACTACGAGATATTGTCAATAATAATTCCCCTTGTCTAACATTATGTGATAACCACTAAAGAAGAAATGCAAACGAAAAAATCAGTTTCAGCTAATTGGATTCCAACTAATTAGACTTCATACCTTTATTCATCGGAACTGGAACACCAATGAAATCATCCTCAATTTGTCTATGTAAGACATCGTTATGATTCTCCTGTATTGGGGCTTATTGGTCAGTGTTTTGTCGCTTAACTGGACTTTGAACAATCAAATTGATAAAGCTGTTTGGTATCTTAATCAACTTATGAGCATGAAGCAAATGAAAGGTAAGCTAAAACTCAGAGTTTACACAGTTTAATCAAAATTAAAGTATTTTTTAGATTTGTAAACTAAGGCGATAACCTTGGAAGTCGTAGCAATGTACTCGGTGGGATTGATGTGTTTTATATTTCCGGTGGCATTGTCCATCCTACCTTTTATTGATGATAATTGAATACACCGGCAAACGGGATTTTGCGATTTACTCTCCCAAAAGTTATTATGGAGGTTTATCTTATTGAAACTGTTCTCAGCATGTTGTACTGGTTATTTCACGGTTTCCTCGCGGTAATTGGGATTATGCAGTTAATTGCTGTATTTATGGTGACCATGTATGAATCAAATTTTATCTTGAAGTCAAGCTATCAACCAAAATTTTGGGTTAAATACCAACGAAACTTGATCAGGTTTCCAACTGCATTAAAAAAGTACCAAACAACGACCCTGATTTTCCACTCATTTCATAACTTTTGTGACGTTCTCAATGCTGGAATAGCTTTTGTCGGATCTTTGTGTACTATTGTGTGCACATTTGTTTGCATCCGGCTGAATGATATAATGCCTCCGGTTATTGTGGCAATGATGGGTGTGGTGGATGTAATCGCGGTAGGGAACTTTTTGTGATATTTTGATTTTGTCAAGGGATTCGAAAAGGGACGGAAAGTTTTATTGGATTTTGGAAGCCAAAAATGTTGTTGAAAGCACAACGTATGGAATTGTGGTCTTGTAGGATTCTTTAAATTTCTTTACACGTGTTTTGGGGATTTTGTTAAAATTCGAGAATCAACTGCGTTGATGTTGATAAATGAAGTGGTGAATATGACTACTACAGTTCTTCTCATTCAGTAATTTTTCCAGCTTCGATATATGAATAATATTTCAAAGTTGAAATTGGTAGTAAAAAATAATTCATGTGATGCATTTTGAATATTTGTTAGAATGGGGAAAAACTAGTGTATTTAATTGGAAAATGAATAAATTACAATCTTGCTTTTACAATATTCATTTTTTGTCCTTACCGATTTGACAAACATTCACCTTAACATTTTCATAGCGAGTAGTATTTAAAATAATTAATTTTTCTTCGAAGAACATATTTCCCCATCCCTGTAAAGTATTTTTTGCTGGAAATATTTATTTCCTTTGTATGGTAAGTTTACTCATAATATTTTAAATCAAGGATACGAATCGTTGTGACGTCATGAAATATAAAAATAGCAAGAACACAATCGGACCGAGATTATATAACTAATCAATTCGTGAGTATTCAACAAGAAGTTCAATTGTACAATTCTTAATTTTTGAAAGACCTAAATTCTTCAGAGAGATTTTATAATAAAAATTAAATACAACTGTATTCAATTTACCAAAATTCAAATACCCAGATCCTATTTAAATTTGCATGGAAAAAATGCATGAAGTATCACAAAGGAGATCCCTGAGGGGAACGACCTAGAGAAAGGAAAAGTACACCAAAAAAAAAAGTTAGCTATCCCGAGGAAAACCCGACACCCGACTGCAACCGATTTCACAAGCGGATGACCTACTTTCCGAAAACTGGATTTCTCCAGTTTTGATGAAGAAGCTGCGTAGAATTCCATAAAGGATGTGTATCTCTCAGCACCACTATCACTTTTTTTGTCGCTAGGCCAAATGCCATAAATTCACCTTTTTTAGGTAGGTATATATGTATGCAACTCGCAAAAATACATTATGAAGAGACTGACTGACCAAGTGACACATTGTTTTTGTTTTTATTTTATTTACAACAATTTATTAAGTAACTACATCCATTTCTTTGTATGATCCATACCATAAAAATCTTACTCGTGTAATTAAATAAATAAATCCTTTATAAATTCAAACATTATAATAACATCTCTTCTTTATAATTCGGCTCGTTCTCTCCACACATCTGTTTTTCTTCTGTTCCCTGTTTCCATTAAGTTCGAAATGACATTCCAATCGTAGTATTGGGTAAAGGTTTAAATTCAGGTTCGAGAATATTTGGACTTTCCTCGCTTTGAGGTGAAGTAACCTTGCTTTCTCCCTTTGTTCCTTTTCCGAAGATCTTTATTTTTCTCTTCCCTTTTCTCAACGATTTGTGCCTGTCTTCCTCTTTCCAGTTGGTGGGACTGCTAGTTTGCAAATATTAATGTTTTTTAAATGAGTTCGAAATGCATACAAAAATATAAATTTTAATGAATACCTACCAGTTTCATTTCCTCTTCTTCGATCAGCTTATCCAGTTCGGTAATATATCTCCAAACAGCGTACATGAATGCACCTCTGACTGGAATGCAACGGACGAGATAAATGTAAAATATGTAGCCGATAGGGTAGAGCATGAACATGGAAATCGAGAGGATATTGTTTTTCATCCAAAATCGTGCCATTCTTTGAGAATTTGAAGGATTTCCTGACTGAAAGAAATGAAAATAAATTGAATTATTTTGTGATCACTGTTTTAAACTAAGATTTCAATGGAATAGAGCAGCTCACTACTTACTGGATTTCCAGACCGAACAAGACCCACAGCAGACCATGTACTGCTGATTGTAATAGCACCCAAAACCGCAACCAAGAGCCATGTCAACTTATCATAAACTCTGAGATTGTCATAGACTGACATTGTCATCCGGCTGTCGTGCCCTTTAAAAAATTAAAAGCAAATACAACAATTAATTAATTATTGTTTAATTGTGCAAATTGAATATCAAATTTAATATACTTACTAGATCCAAACATAAGTCGAACCATGGATTCTTCATCATTCATCAACTCCTCAGGACACCAAAGCGGAAGAGTGGCGGCGAGAGTGACGAATAAAAAAATAAAAAAAGTAAAAACAAGGTCAAGGAGACCAATTATAATGACGGTCCCCCTATAAGGGACATTTTTCATGTCTGCCATAATTTAAAAATTGATGAGTTCACAAAAATACTTTCATCTTCAAAAAAATCTCCGTAGAGAGCAAAGTTTGGAAGAGAACTGTACCAGAGGGGAGAACGACGAAGAAAAATCTCAGTAAGGGGTACCTACATGCTTTCCCTATTCCTTGAGCATCCTTGATTATGTGTAGAAGATGGGGAGAGCAACAGGAAGTGAAAGCGAGTCCAAGGACGCCGATCTGAGCCGAGTTTGGAAGCTGTTGCTATCCCTAGAAAAAGGTGAAAAGGAGGGGAATGTACTCTGGGTTTGGAACAAAGGGAAAAAGCGTCCCTTTTGTGGGATGAAAAATCCCTTCATGAAAAATCCTTACAAAAAGGACGAGTAGCATGGTCACTAGAAGGACATACCTTCATAAACACTTGCTTTTAAGTAGAAGCCGAAATGGTACGCAAAAAACTATTTGATTCCTCAAAAAAGAAAAAAAAATTGTTTTTGTCATGCTTTCAAAGTAAAGACTCTTTTTGCATCGTTTCATCAAACAAAATTAGAAAATCTATTGCATATTGTTCAAGCCAGGGCTATTTCCAATTTAATACAAATATTCCCACATGGAAGTACATATAACTTTTATAAATGAAGTGCCCAAATAAAATCCAAAACTTGTGTGCAAACTTTATGTTATGATATAATTCCCAACAAATATTTAAACTATATTTCCAATTGATATAAAAGAGTTCTCAAAGAATACTTTTAAAGTTATTATATTTTTATTCAATACTGTTGCACCCCCTTAATTGATGCACTTTCAGTAATTGTATTCAGTTTTGCATAAATTTATTTTAAACTTTTTTTAAACTTGTTTTTTATTGATTGTTCAGCCTAACTTTACTTCAAAGTTTAATGCTTGTCATGCACATTGTATTATTGGCTGCCTTTCACAGAACAATTTTTTCTTCAATGGTTCTTCTACAAAGCCAATTCAAGTTTGCATAATTTCATTTAGAGTGTATTCCCTACATGGTTGAATAATCAAATATGACACATACGCTGTGCGTACTTCTCGTAGTCTACAACATTCTCTTTCTGGAAGTCGGTGTCATCCTCATTTTTTTCCTTTTGATAAGACTTTGATATCGACAATGTGTCTAATAAATCGATATTTGATTTCTTCATTTACAATTCTCATAATACTTTTAGTTTGTCCAGGAAAGACTGCAAATACACTTACCATCCATTTTCACTAGTAACATTAATTATCTCCCAAACGGAAACATTTACCCAACGTCTTTGTGGAATTGTCGCGACAAACCCCCTTTAAACCCAATATTTCATCGGTAGACTATGTGCCAAACTGTATCCTTTGTGTTTTCTTCATTAATCCCCGAACTTACTTTTCCAAGTATTGCTCTCGTATTCTCGCAATTATCAAAATTGTCATGTGGACCTTTAAATTGGCGGAAGGCATATTACGTCTCTCAGGTGGTGTGTACACATCCATTGACTACATTTTTTGTAACTGAAGAAAACGCAGTGAATGAAAGCCTCAAACGCAAAGGGTTTTTAAATTCTGTTCAACGGCACATCCTTCGGTACCTTTTACTTTATAAGTTTGAGGTCAAAAAGGATTTCTAACAGTATGAACCTCGGTTCCGAGATATTTTCTTAATTATTCCAGAATACTATGTGAGCCCACATCTACGGATTCGAAATTGGTCATTCATTTTGTTTCCAGTTGATTGCGTTTTGGGGAAGAGTTGTTGATCAAAAATGGTCCAAGTTTACATGAAAGTTATACTGGCGACGGAAAATATTCATTGTACAGTGGCAGCTTGGTGGAAGATATTTTAAAATACGATTTAAGGAACAAGGAGGTGAACAATTTCGACAATGTTTTATTAAATATCCTCGAATAAAATTGAGTCTTGTTATGATCTCAATTTTGCTGGAGAATATACCTAAACTTCGACATAAGTCTGAGATCTTGTTTTCATTTTATCCTTCAATAAAACGAATGGGCGATTTGAAATATGTTCATTAAATTTTACCATTGCAAATTGAACCGGAATACTTTAATTTTCTAACATGTGACAAACATCATGTTACAGTTTCTTTTGACATTTATTTTAAGCCATTTTATCCTTATCCTTATGTTTGGATTTTTGTCATGGCTAGTGTTTTTGCAACAGCGGGACTCCTTCTAGCCACGGGGGGATTTACATGGAGAAGGGTTCCCTCTGAATTTTGTAATATTTTAATAGTTTTACTGCCAACTTTGTTGTCCACGTCGGTTGGACAAAATACATACAGAAATAAAACCATTTTTGGTATTTGGCTTCTCTCTTCGATTATCTTGAGTACGTCATATCTAGCCCACAACTTGTCTCATATAATGACCCCGGTTGGGGTTAGGGGAAAGGAGACATTCGAAGAAATTTCTGACTTCACTTTATATTCAGAAACTAGAAAAATTCTTCCGCCGTGATAAAGCAGCTTCTTAAAAACTGTACCAAAGCTGCAGTTGCTATGAAGCAATTGGAAATCGACAATTTTTTTATCAGTTTTAAAAATAGAATTGGAGGTTGTGATAACGATAAAATTTATTCAGGCAAGGATAAACTCTTAAAGAAGCAGTTATACTTGCGAATTGAAGAATCTGCAGGATATTATTTACATAGAAGACTGGGAAAGATGGCATCATCAGGAATTTATGAGTTTTGGAAAGGACTTTTGAAGTTTGCGAAATCTTCCAAAATCGAAGTGAATCTTGTTGGGAAACCTGTCTCGTTGAAAACTAATTTACAGTTTATATTTTTCATTTTATTGTTTGGTTGCATTTGTGTGGATACTTACGCTTTCTTATCACTTTTTTTCAGTTTACGCTGAAATGCAAAAGAAATGAGCATAGGTAATTTAACTAAGAGGTGAATGGACATGGTATTGATAAGCTTTATTACGAACTACAGTCGTTATACTGGCCAGCAGATTTATGTACACACCGATACCATAAGTACAGGTTATCGACATTGATAAGCTGCACAAAAATATGTTCGTAGAATTCGGATAATCCTGAGAGAGCTTTGTAGATTTGCGAGTTATATAGTAGTCAAGTATAAAATTGCTGTTTTGAACCTAAAATTCAATTTAATTGTATCACCGTCATTCCAATTTTGAGAATTGTTGTGTCCGCCTAAGCATAGCTTAGTTGGTGGTTATTAAATAATGTTTACAACTATCAAATTATCATCTCACTTCACAGAAGTGTTGTTCACTAAATTGTCTTCGTCATACAAGCAACAAATCTACTACAAATGAATTGTTTATCAATTCCGAAAATTATGCAGAAAGTATTAGACGCAGCTTACTTGATTATAGTTTTACGATTACCCAACCATTTATCTTGTCCCACAAAAATCCTAGATAGTTGTTGCGTTGTTGTTGAAGACAACTTGAGGTCAAATTTGAAGCTAAACGATAAACCAACTAATTTTTTCAAGTATAAAAAGGGAACCCCTTTCAAATGCAGTCATATCATTACTTCAATTCAGCAAATCCACTTTACAGCAAGCAAACTGTACGAAAGATTCCAAAAATGTTCCAACATTTCCATAAGCTTCTCCTGGCAGCGATTTTGCTAGGAATATATCACCAAAGTGAAGCGCAACAGGTGACCTTATACGAAGATGGACAGTACCAAGGTATTCAAAATATTTAACCAAAATGTTTTCTGTGAGATCAATAAATTCTGATATATTTTTAAAAAAACTTTATGTTTAAAGGTCGCTCAAAGCAGGTGTCTGTATCCCGATGCCAAAATCTTTTCGACTTCCGTGCCCTCACCTCCTCCATCAAAACCACTGGCTGCGTGATGCTCTACTCTGATCAATGTTGTCAAAGTCGCTCTTATCAGGTTCCTGGAAATATCGACGCCCTCTGGGGATTTAACGATTTGGCAGTTTCAATCAGCCCTTGTGGTAACTACCGTGCACCACTTCCAACTTCTATCCGGGAAACATGGTTAGGTCATGATCAAACTATGACTAAGGTCGCTGAAGATGGGGACATTGCAATTTACTATAACAGTGCAGTCAAGCAAACGGCTGTAAACAATCATCGTGACTATTTAAAGCGACTCTGGGCATATGTGAAGACCACCTATGGTTCAAATTTTGGTCCTGAAGGAGGGCGCGTTAATGCTTTCATGCATGCCAGCTCTCCTTATGGTGGTGGAAACTCTATTCAAGTTTATTTTGACGGTCCGAGCGAATGTCGGAATTTAATTGATGTCTCGACCAGCGATCCCAACGGGTGGTCAGCCCCTCTCACAGGACCTGAGTTGGACGTCCTCACTCACGAAATGTCCTTACACAAGAGAGGAATAGGTGGTTTCAACTTATGCAAAATAGTAAGCATAACAAGCCATACCCAAACACCTACTGGTTTCGGGATTGGCACTACCCCATCTATTCCCAAAATGGAGGGGCAAGACTATTCAGTAGTTTCTTCCGTTTGTGTGCACAATATTTCCCTAGACGGGCTAATGGATGGCAGTACGCTGACCGGACGATGAATGTTGGCGAGCTGGTCCATTTCTTTTCTGGAGCTGCTGGACGAGACTTGAAAAGTCAAGGAATGATCGCCTTCCCATGGGGAGCTAATGAAGAAAGTCAGTTTCAAAGGGCTAAGCAAGAATTCAATCAGATTCGCTATTAAATGAACAATGATTTAAAAATATAATATTGGCGTAATCATTATATTATAACAATTAAACGTGTTTTTGACGTATTTCAATCGTTTAAAATAAAATTTACAAGGCAAATACAATCAATACATACATGCATGCATCTAGTTTTTATTTATTTCAGAACTGTTCTTAAGGCTACGAGGAAATGAGTGATTAATTAAGGTGGAACTCAAAACTATTGGGGAAGGTTAAAAGGGAACAATAAAATAAATAAATAAAACTCCCCTGTAGAGCTTTAATATCTGACAATATTTCATTTCCGTTTATTTATCTCACTTATATTAGGTAGCGTGAATTGTGTGGAGGTGGAGAAATTGTATCCTGTATAAAAATGGGATTATAGGGAACTCTGCTTCAATTTTTACTAATTTATTTATACCTTCCTTTGCCAAAAATATTATTTTATGCTTTCAAACGTGGAAAATGGATCTGCGAATTTGATAAAATGGGAAAGTTGCACAACTAGTCTTGCTAAATCGTAAATGTCAGAAGTTAGTTTTGAGGAATCTCGTGAAAAGGATCCCATAAATTTTTTAATCCTCTCCGTTGATTTTAATAAGCAATTTCGCCACACTTGTTTGGTGCTGGAATAATTAGCAGAACTGAATTAGGTATTTAAGGTCATTTTTATGGAGCTCATAAGTTCATTAGCTAACTTGAGCAAGTTGTATTTCCTCAATGAACAAAACTGCTATATTCTTAACTAAAGTATTCATAGCGGATTTTATGTTTCGATGCATATCGTCTCATATCGCGTCTTAATTGGTGATATTGATTTATCACAAAACTGCATAAGCTGCATAT
>JAHZNA010003373.1:0-10762 GCA_027743935.1 Sinodicranocentrus sp. ZH6
AATCCAAGCTCAATGCTGTCCTAAAAATTCCACTGAAGGAGTTCTGCTGACTTGTCAGGGGGCAGAAATGAACGAGTTTCCTCATAAAGCTGCAATCTTCGCTGGCTCAAAGGGATGTGGGGGACGATATGATTGTAACTTTAGGGATAACCATTGGAGGTCATGATAAATTCGACTCGGAAGCCAACAAGTACAGAGTCGAGAAGGTTATCCATCATGACGAATACTCGCAACTGGATGATAAGCCAGACTTCAAAAACAAGCTGAACAAGAAAGCAAACTTCGTATTTAACGATATTACGCTTCTAAGGCTGGACAGGGATATCGAATTCGGACCTCATGTCCAAGCCCTTCGCATAGCGCCAGAAGGATTTAAGCCAGAGCAGCATTCAAAGTATGCGGTAATGATTGGATGGGGGACAACCGAGGTGGGAAAGGTTTCTCAGAATTTGCACAAGAATAACGTCATCATACGCAGTGACGACTCTTGCATGGCACCAGGTTTGGGAAGGCCTTGGGCGGGTAATGCGGGAAAAAATCAGAAAAGAAAAAACCAGTATTTGTGCGTGGGCGGGATTTTGGATGGGGAATATAGCCCAAGTAAATTTACTATTTTAAAATAAACCATTGGAAACAATTTTTGAATGATTTTAATTTAAAGTATTATTATTTTTTCAGTTGGCGGCGAAGGAGATTCTGGAGGTCCGGCAATTTGCAGAGATAACAATGGCTACCCTGTTTTATGCGGGGTGGAATCCTTCCTAAAGGACTATTTTAAAATAAATCATTGGAAACAATTTTTGAATGATTTTAATTTAAAGTATTATTATTTTTTCAGTTGGCGGCGAAGGAGATTCTGGAGGTCCGGCAATTTGCAGAGATAAAAATGGCTACCCTGTTTTATGCGGGGTGGCATCCTTCCTAAAGGAAGCTGGAGAGAATAGAATGGGATGCAGAGATAGAGATAACCCAACTGAGGACAACTGCTTTCCAACTGTGTATGCTGAGGTGGAGCACTTTCGGAAGTGGATTGATGACCATACCGAACAGTAAGGGCAGGATGAGAGGGATTTGTTTAAAAAACCGTTATACGGAGAGGCAGTGCCTCAAGGTCAAATGGGACATCAGGTTCATATCAAGTCCACACATGGGAGATCCTGTGGAGGAACGCTTATCTCGAAAGATACTGTGGTAACTGCGGCACAATGTGTGGTACAAATAAACGATAACGGAACTGGAACCAAGGAGCCACTTGAAGGCCTTGAAATTTTTGTAGGGCAGACGGACTTGAGTGTAGATAGATGGAGATAAATATGGATACACGGAGGTCACTCCTTTGGATGGATTTGGGCGCATAGGCGACCCTGTGGATCCTACTGGGATAACTAAGAATGGTTACAAAGTTTTTATCATGACGGATAACTATCACAAAAATGACCTTGCCATTGTAAAGCTAGAAACGGGAAGTGGATGTTAGTAAAATTGAGGTTGCAAAGTTACCCATGTCAGGACAAACTCCTTCCCGTTTCGCGATGGATGTGGCTTTCCGGAGAAATCCCACTTATAGTTATGGAAGTAAGCTGCAGCAAAGGGAATACAAGCTTTTGGACCACTCCGAGTGTCAAACGAGGATGAGCCGGATGTCTGCAATTGGTGCAAAAGTGAAGGTTGACGAAGACACCATTTGTGGAGTGGAAACTTACTCGGGAGGATCTCTCTGCGATAGGGAACTTGGAGGTGGGCTCTTTTGCGATGGAAATGTCTTATGTGGAGTGCAAGTCTTCCGGATGTGTGAGACCACTCTTCCCAATGGATTCATGAATGTAGCTCAGCACATGGACTGGATTAGCTCTAAACTATAATTAAAGGATTTAAAATTGCAACAATTTTGATTTCAATTTGTGAAAAATATTTTTTTATAACTTTCTTTACACAATATTTCCTCGAAATTCTCTTCTGAAATAATAAAAGATATCTTGGATAACATCATGATTGTTGTGTAAACTGTGGAATTCAATTTTCTTCTTCTCTCGGTTGCAAACTTCCTCATTGCTTCATCCTTTGCAATCATAAAAGATTTGATAAGCAACAAGTACTTCAGTTTGTATAAATTTCAATACTTTTTCCAGGCTTT
The DNA here is from genome assembly GCA_027743935.1 of Sinodicranocentrus sp. ZH6. Taxonomy (NCBI): domain Eukaryota; kingdom Metazoa; phylum Arthropoda; class Collembola; order Entomobryomorpha; family Entomobryidae; genus Sinodicranocentrus; species Sinodicranocentrus sp. ZH6. The sequence continues at coordinate 2,135 of JAHZNA010003373.1, forward strand.
GCAAGTCGGAAAAAGCTACTTTTAAACTACGCCAATGTTTTATTGCTGGATGATGGAGCAATTTAAACCAAACTTGGAAGAGTTTTGAGCATTTTTACATAACAAAAAATCCATCTAAAGCTTCATATATTCCGGATGTGTGAGACCACTCTTTTCAATGGATTCATTTAAGTTGCCCAACACAGGGACTGGATTCACTCACTTGCAAGTTTGTGGCTGTGGGACTCCCCTCTTTGAGAATAAAAAAGCCTCGTAAAGGTGGGTAGTCAAGCAAGAAGTTTTTGTATAGAGATAAAAACAGAATAACAAGTATTCCTGTCAGTTAGCCATTGAAACTGGTGATTAGTGATTAGAATGATAATGGAATGATAAGTCCAATCCTGTCGTTCTGCATTTCTTGGTCGTTTTCAAATGACTCATAATTCCCTATTTTATTGAACTATTTTCTACGTTTAAATTTTTCTCTGTAATGTTGTATACTGACAATGCTCCGTGGATTTGAGTGTGGATAATCTAATATGTTCGTGTTTGCAGACGTTGTCATTCACCTTATTTTAAAAAAACTGATTACGTACTTTTTTTAGCCTGTTTACCATAACGTGTTCCATTCGTCCAGATCAAAAACTACATTAAAACATATTAATATAAATTAAAATGGTTACGAGTGGCTCATCGTTGGTAAATTTGTTTTTGTTTGCAATCCAAAAATGAAAATCCCGTTTGTGAAATAAAGTAGCATTTTTTGCCTCTGAATAGATAAAGAAATGCTTGATGCTATGGAGTCTTGGAAAACCCATAATTGGGTGAATGCTCGGGAAAATAAAATAATTACAAAATGATATATGTTGTGGACAAAATAACTCTGCTACATTTTGTAAATGCTTTGGCAAATGGAATATTTAGATTAATGTTGGCTATGGAAAATTCGTAAATGGAGAGTTTTTCAGTTATTAGAAATATTCACAAATATTTTCGTTAAAATTGTACAATTTTTGTAATTTTTAAGTTTTAACCAATTTCAGACTCAAATAGTTGTTGTTTTTTTCAAATATACTCACAAATTGTTAAGATATTAAAATAATTACTGAATTGTTCTGAAATAGGACTATCATGTTCTGAGCTTCAATATCTGCTTGCATTAAATTCTCCAATTATTTTAATTTAAAGCCAACATTGAAATTTCTGCCTATTTACATTCAATTTTCTCCCATAATTTCGGCTGTGCTTGATTTCGTCTCATAAAATATACTGCACTTTTCTTGACATTCTGCAGAAATCCAACCATTGCCAAATTATACGTGTGTGCTTTCACCGCTCTCAATTTATTTTCCCAAGTGAAAGATTTCCTTAGAAAAATGCTCAACCAAAGATTTTACATCATTCTTGAAAGACTCTGCTGGACCGGAAGTAAATTAGGTTTTATTCCTTACACCTTCAACAGTTCTACTCGAAAGCTATCCTCTACTCGAAAAACCTGGCTTTTATACAAAGCCGCATTTCTCACGTCTATATTTGTGAATATTTTTATTTTCACGCAAACCATCCGCTTCAAAATTCTCGGCGACATGAACAACTTCAACTTGTGCTATGCTTTCTCCATTGGGGACATTCTAGTCGTTATAGTGCAAGGAGGAGTTATTGTCCGTTTCCAAAAAGGGTATCCTGATGTGATCCATGCTTGTTTCGACTACATAGAAGTGATATCAGGTAAAAATATTTTTAAATTTTTTTTCAACAAAACTCTAATTACATGATACTTTTAGAAAAATTCTTGAAGCCTGATTTGGTCATTACGAAACGAAGAGCGCTTCAAACCGACATTGGAGCTGTGGCCGTCATCGCAATTTCTATTTGTATGCCCATCTCTGTATTCACGTCTTTGTTGCTATTTCCCAGACTCCCAATTTTTATTGGAAATGTAATCCCTGAAGAAAATCTCACGCTTCCTTTGCGGCTTTGTATAATCCCTCCTATATTCATTTGGGCTATTTTCAATTACGGAAATTTGTGTTTTATTAGTGTACTCCTGATCCCAGTTGCAATTGTAGGGGTGCATATTATTATCAAGGAGTTTCGGTTGGGGCTCCCCTCATCCAAATATCAACTTAAAGATAATCTAAGGACAAACACAAATAATCTTATTTTAATGTTTAGGATGACACAACTCATTCACAAGGAATGTATGCGTGTCTTTGGCTGGCTTCTTATCCCTTTTGAAATTGTGATTTCTTATCTTATCGTGTTTTCTATTGTCATGGTGAAAAATATCGGGGGTAACTTACACGTCTTAACTGTTGGGCCTGTGGTCACGTGGGCTTTTGGGGGGATATTATTTTGGTCTACTGTGTTGGAGCTTGGAGGCATCGCCCATTCTCAAGGAGAAAAGACATTAAGATCTTGGACGACTTATAATTGGGGGACCCCTTTGGAGAGAAAAATCATGGGGAAATTCAGGAAATCTTGTAAACCCTTGGGGCTAGCTTATAAAAAGATATATGTGGTGAAAAGGTGCACAGTGTTGAATTTCTTGAGGGGATTGTCAAAGGGAAGTTTGAGGTTGATGTTGGCTTTGGCTAAGAAATAATTGAGGGTAAAATTTGAACAAAACATTTCAGTAAATTACCGAAGAAAATTGCACGCAATTTATTTAATCGTTGTGGATTTTAAAAAACTAAATTTCAAAAATATGTCAATTATCTTTCAGTTTATTCCGAATCAATTTCAGTCAAATATTTTTAAAAATTTGTCGTGAAATTTAAGATAAGAAAATATGTATAGCTAATAGTGCTAACGTTCATTAATAATTTTCACAATTTATAATTTAAACATATCCTCTATCACACAATTCCACAGCGAATACTCCCACACACAAAAAGACAACCCCAATCCAAACCACACAGATGACTGCAATCATAGCAACGTCAACATACTGTGGAGGAAAAGGATCTCCACCTGAGAACAATCTATACTTAAGAATCACTAATCTTTCACTTTGACCCATCCACAACTCTGGTAATCCACTTGCGGCTAATCTGAGCAGAGTTTTTTGAACCCAAAATCTATTTGTTAAATCTAAAGTCCAAAACCGATGGTTACCACAAATGTCTTCGGGGAGGATGTAGCATCTCTTAGAATATACTCCAGAGTTACCAAGTTTCTTCTCCGTTTCTAAACGAGCTACCTCTACATTTTTCCCATATGGCGTAGCTATTTTCTGAACTTTGTCTCTTAACTCAACAATTTTCTTCCCATTATCCTTAATAAAGCTCTCATTTAGTTTGTCAAGTAGCCCATGTCTTGCAAAAGCCTTGCTATACTTGAAATATCTAAATTGGAAATCACTTGACTCATACTGCAAAACTATTTTATATCCATGGTCAAGCATTTCTTTAAAGTTCATCAGGAGCTTAGGTGGATCTGGTGAAATAGCTAAGCTTGTAAGCTCCATGCTATAAAACATCCAAATTGTCATTGTTGCTATGGCAACGAAAAGGGTGGCTTGCAAGTTATATTTTTTGCAGAAGTTTGTAATCCCAGTAAAATTATCGACTATAACTAAGACTCCAATTAGTATCCAAACTTCAAGCTTGAAAGGATTTAGCCAGGTTGAGTAGTTAAAGTACGGCTTTGAATCTGGACTAAAATCTTTACAGTAGACAAGCTTTGTGGCAATTACTTCATGGAAAATGCTTCCAGACAGTGGCTCCCTCATCTGTGAGTGTTCTAATGGACCTACGAGAGCTTGCAAGGTTTTGGAAACATGTAGACTCCAAAGTTTTCCTTCGGTTCGTTGGTTATACAAGGAAACAGAGAGATTATGAATTTCACCAAGGGTTATCGACGACAGGATTATCGAATCGCAGAAATAACCCATTTTGTAAAGTTTGCGTTTACAGATATCCTTGATTTTGGTGTTGGCAGGCGGCATGAATGAAAACGCAAGTAAAGCTGACAGTGGGCGACCATTTCCGGTTTGAAAGTGAGATTTGTGAAAACCAACGACATTGGCGAGACTTGTAATGATATTAGGAGTGAACTCGTAACTTTCTTTGAGACAGTATCGGTTACATAAAAGAGTTATTCTTGAAGCTGATTTGTTGGGTTGGAGATGAAGGATTATTTTTGCTGAAGGTATGTTCAAGAATTGTTTCGGAAGAATATTTTGCTTTGAGTTTTCTTCCGACAGAAAAATGAAAATGGTGTAAATATCAGAAGCAAGTTTGACATGTGTTTCAATAAGGACTCTTTTACTGTAAGTTACTGGAGCGAAAATGATATTTCTTTGAGTTGCGAATTTTAAAATAAAGGGTGTAAGTTGATGTTTTTCATGTGGCACAACAGTTTGTTGCTTGAACTGTGAAAATAAAATATTATAATGTGGAGTGCATTGCGAGATGTGCACAAAGTGAAAAATAAACACAACTGGAGATGCATCTGCTTCTTGGACGATGTCTTTAAGGAATGGACATTGAGTTTTGAAACATATGTTAGGTTTCAAGAAAGTGTAGCACGCGATAAGAAAAAATACTTGTTTAATGTGAAATTCCATTACAAAGGAATTTGGAATTTTCTTTATAGGATTAAAATCAATGGTTTTAGAATTTGAGCAGCCATAAACTAATTGTGAGAAGTAACATATGTCACATAGGGACTGTTTAGGGAATGTTGTCAAAACCGGATGCTTGAAATATTTCGATAAATTTAAAGCGAAGCAAATAACAGATTACAATCTCTCTAGAAACTTTTGTGGGCACTGCAATATCTTTTGACTATTGTAAAATTCTGATGCTAAGGCCAAGAAAGATTTTATGAGAACAATTTTGTTTCGAATAATTAAAGCACACTAATCTGCTTTGTGGAGTATTCACAGAAACTTATTCACTCCTAAAGTAATTATTTCCATAGTAATTGGCGCTAGGACTATAATTTGCAAATATGGAGTTGTGAGTTGATTGTTATTTCCTCTTCAAAATGTCCAATCTGCTTAATCCCCTTTGTAAAAGTGTGTATCATTTCACGTCATTTATGTTTGTCAATGTCACGCTATTCAATTTTCTAATCATTTTAATTTGAATACAACCATAAAGAGTTTTTACAGCTAGGACAAACTTGCCATTGGAAGATTAATAAACCTATCATTAAATACTTTCAAACCAGTTTTACTAGCAAAAGCATGGTCAATACTAGGCAAAAGGGAGAAAATTATTACCAATATATGACAGTTCTTCCAAGCATGTCAAATACTTTATGTGATGGAAGAGTAAATTGTCAGAATGAATGATGCCAATTGTATTGCCACTAGTGAGGATTGCTTTGGAACACTTCAAAAAGCACACACTTCAAATGGGATTCTCTGACACTCCCAAAAATTTAAGCTGTGATATGCTAATTGTGAAAATTTAAACTAATTATGTAATTATAAACTTGAATATACTTAGCTCATACAAATATGATAGCCTGATAGCCTTCAAACAATCAAAACCAGAGAGACGAACGTCTCATTAAAATAACTACTATGAAGTTCATGTCACTGAAAGGAGATTAAGCTAATTACCGTCTAATATTTTCGAACAAGGATACAATATGGCTTACACGATTAAAGAATCCGCTACATTATAAAAGGTAAAGCCTCAAGTTAATTAACGGTAATATTTTACACCAACAAAAATCCTATTCAAAATAATAAAGGCAGCATAGGGACATAGTAATAAGTGGCTTGCATAAATTCCTAGATAAGACTTACACGGCTTATTTGGTGCAAGCTCTTTGCAAGCCGTAAACATAAATTGATAGCACAAACACTAAATCATGTTTCCCAATGATTGACGAACTGCAATATTAAACTTCTCGAAAGATACACATTTGAAGACAGCCATACGATGAAGTAGACTTCGACCTCCACATTTGTTTTAGTATAAAAATGTTTCAAAAATTTAATTGGAGTTTTTTTTAAAAAATTTATAATAAATCGGATAAGTTTTGTACTCACTTGCTGTTTTAATCAATGAATGCTGTACGAAAATCAATTACATGTATCTATATCGACCTCAACTTAAAGTTTCCTTGATAATACCCTTTGACCAAAAATCAATAGAAATTAATGTTTGTAAGGTAGGTACATAAATTATGCATGTCATGTCTCATGCCGAGAAAAAGGATTATCCAAGGACGAAAATTCAAGGGAAAGAAAGGGTTCTCGTGACAATGAAATGGAGCAGAGTAAACAGCAAGCTTATATATATTACTAGCCTGTTTGAAGGGAGAAGGTTGAAAGTAAAAGTGATGCAGGTGGGTTCAATGCTGAAAAACAGAAAAGGTGTTGACTTTTATTTACATTCCAAAATTATTATTAGCTCAAAGCGAGGCAAAAATACTACAGGTTTTACATCTTTGTTTGAGCTTTCAAAGCATGAAGTATCACATTCAACTTGATCTTCTCATCCAGGCAAGTCAAACGCCCTCGTGGAAAAACATCCCAAAAATGAATCCCGTAAGTTACCAAAGCTATCAATAGAAATACTTTAAAAAGAAACAAATCATTTCGGAAACTTATTTCTCCCGTTTTTTCCAGTTGTACATCATCGTCTTCATCGCTGTTGGTGTTGCTGCTAATGAAAATGGACAGAGTTCACTAAACTTCACTGTCCGAATTGACGAGCCTTCACACAATGCCACCACAGTGACTCCAGTTGCCCCTGCGAACACATATTCCGCTCCGGCAGTACAAATCCGCACTGAATCCATGCCATTCACCTCTTCATCCCTCCGCCAGTCAGGATCTTCAAACCAAGAGTCCCCTAAAGGCGCACCTATCACTTTGACTACTGACGAAAACATCTTCCAACCTTTTGGATCCCACTTGCCTAAATCTGTCGTTGTAACAGCTAATCTGCCATTGCCCAAGCTATCCGTGTTGACAGCTATTCTGCCCCAGCTATCCGAGTTGACAGCTAATCTGCCCCAGCTATCCGATTTTACAGCTAATCTGCCAAAGCTATCCGTGTTGACAGCTAATCTGCCCCAGCAATCCGAGTTGACAGCTATTCTGCCCCAGCTATCCGAGTTGACAGCTAATCTGCCCCAGCTATCCGAGTTGACAGCTAATCTGCCCCAGAAATCCGAGTTGACAGCTAATCTGCCCCAGCAATCCGAGTTGACAGCCAATCTGCCCCAGAAATCCAAGTTGACAGCTAATCTGCCCAAGCGATCCGTGTTGACAGCTATTCTGCCCCAGCTATCCGAGTTGACAGCTAATCTGCCCAAGCTATCCGAGTTGACAGCTATTCTGCCCAAGCTGTCCGTGCCAACTCATACCTCACCTGTGAAATTACAATTCAATCTGGATATTAAAAAGCTATAATTTAGTTTTATGTGTGTAAATTTAAAAAAAAACTTACAATAGTTAAATTGCAATTAATTATCTTCTCTCATAATGACAATTTTTAGTCAACTCTCAACTTGATCTTTAATATCCTTCAATAAGTAACCGCAGAATGTATTCAATTGTCAATTTCATTCGAAAAATATTTCATTGCGATTTACAAAAAAATATTAAATACAACACATTTGCCATCGTCAAAATATTGAATTCCATGTTTCAATATTGAAAGAAAAGAGTTGCTCATTTTGCGAAAATGTTTAAAGGGCTATGTTCATAATTTGTTCTTTGCTCGCTATTCCATCTTGGGCGATATGTTTCACTGAACAATTTAACCGGATTAAAAAAAATTACATCGATTAATTTGTTGTACATATGTATCGCAATAAATGTATTGAAAGGAAAATTTTGTGTTAGCCAAATTAAATGACTCGTTTTTCCTCAAATTAAATTGAGTTTTTTGAACGGTACTCATGGTTGACATTTGAAAAATAAAAAGTTTATTCTCTAGCTTTCGATAGAATGCCTCTATCTTCTTCAGGAGTAACAACACTAATGATTTTTTTAGAAAGGAGATTACATAAAATCATTTTTTACAATTAAGTAGAAAATGGATATTGTAAAATTATAGTAGAATAACATTTAACGAAGTTGCTTATGACGATGGTAGTAAAGGAAGAAGTGTAACTGACCAAATGGGGTTTCATTACAGAGTTTGCATTCAGGGTATTTCGATTTTTGAGAATCCAGAGATGTTCTTTAAATTTTCTATGAAAAGATCGGGGTTCCTTTTCAATGAGACTGGCTAGTCTATTGTAATAACATGGCCTGGGTTGTTGTCCAAATGATTTTTTATGACTGAATCTGTTGTGGTGTGGGTAGTATCTTCAAATATTACGTAGGGCACCAGCAGTTAATACTGCACAAAATCTAATCCTGTGTAGAACTTCGTCCTTAAGTTAGTTGGGCTACAGTTTCGAAATGGCGTTGTCCACGAAATGAACAGTTACTTTCCTTAAACTAATTGTTTTCAGTGACATATTCCCTTACACTATCAGTAACCCGATCCGAAATCGTCTCGCTTTATACAGTAGCAAATCATTACTGGAAGAAGACAAATCAACGGACGTTTTCTGATTTACTTTATTAGTAAAATAACAAACACTTCGTACAACTAATCAACAGTGATTAATTCGCGATCAATTCTACAATGTAAGCGAACAATTAATATTTTTTAACTATAATTTGTC
>JAHZNA010003374.1:0-21311 GCA_027743935.1 Sinodicranocentrus sp. ZH6
ATTCGCAGTAGTTAATTAGGCCGCCTGTTTACGTATCGATTGCAAAAAACAGAATTTGAAAAAGTCGAACCGTTTAGATTGGAGAGCGTGGAATGTTTTTAGGACCTTCCGCAGGGCCTGGAGGACCTTTCAGATTTGGCTCATTCGCTATAGTTAATTAGACCATCTCTTTGGGTATCGATAGCAAAAAACAGAATTTGAAAAAGTCAAGTGGTTCATCCTGGAGAGCGCGGAATGTGAACAGGTTAAAATGTTCGGCCGGCGGCCGGACAGACTGATAGAGTAAAACTAATAAGATTCTTCGAATATATCTTCAATATATTCTGCGAAACTTAATAATTCTGCTAATTACTGTAACGCAAGTTAAAACAGACTTTGTATTGTGAAGAAATTTTTAAACTCTGCCACTGTTCTAGATTAACATGCGTCTTGCAAAAGTAAGGAGCAGTTTTAGAGATACACACATATTTACTTGCATAAAAGACCCGTGCGTGAGGATGATATGCGACTTGGAATCTCCCTTTTTTCTGTCTTCAGTCATCTTATTTCATATGTAAGCTTTACATTTCTAACTTTCGTTTCGTAACGCACTGTATCTCCAGCATGATCTTAGAAATGAGCGTCGGTAGACCAACCATGAAGCTGTTACATTGGATTTGAGGCTCATCTAACTTACATTCAGCATAGTTGTAGTTAAAGTTTAGCTAAGGCTAAAGAACTGTCAAGACCGATATATTTTGTATCACAAAAAATCTAGTTTTAGCCCATTCAACCTGAGCTGAAAAGCGTTTTCAAAAGCTAACCTAACCATTTGGAATGAATAGAAAAACTACGAAGGATTACTTATAGGATGGATGATACTACACTTACTTGTACATTGTATGAATTCTTTAAAACGCGTGTTATTCATTTCATTACGCATGCTATGCAGTGTTTGCAATGCGTTTCCTCCAAGTATTTCTCCCAGAGTTATTCCCTAGGCGTAGAGTTGCGTAAACGTGAAAGGTTGAAATAACTTTGTACTTTCGCATAAACATGCGTTTCGTTCACCGACCGAGTCAAGAACGCAACGCGTGTGTAACTGCCATAGTATTTAGTTGTGGATATACATTATGCATCGTATCGCTTTGCAAGGAAAGGTTGATACAGCATTAAATGATGGTGTGGTGTGGTATGCATAATCTTAAAACCGAAAAGACACATTTCGATTTTCGATGCACTGCAACAGTAATACCATTCATATCATAGCGATGAATCTTCTCATCCTATCTCTGTCACTATTTATGATCATGTACATTCCTGCTGTTTGTGCGTACAGGCGGATTTCTTCTTGACTGGTTATATTTTCACGTTTGTTAACTCCTTTCTTCTTCTTGTCGCTGCTAGTGCTACTACTCTAAACTACTCTTGCTGATATGACTTGCATTGGTTTGGCGTTAAGAAGAACCACCACGTCGGCGTTTTCGTAAACATTTACCCGTGTGTAGCAACATTTCCAGTTGTATCAGTACTGGCAACTGAATTAATCTACATACAGATAAATGCATATAAATATGTGTAGCTAGCTACTACCATGCAATTACAATTAATATAGTAAAACCATCCCCTTTTCAATGATGATTTGCTTTGTGTGTAGGTTCAAAGCTTACTCATTCATTGTCAGTCTTTCAGTTTGAGGGTTTTCAAATGTGGGGTTGTGAGTTGGATTTGAAGCTGGTATTACATTGTTTAGTCAGGCAACTTGCATTATTTTTTTATTCACTGGCTTAACTATTACGATATCTTATGGCTTAGCTTACACCACATATTTGTACGTCATGTGTACGTACATCCCTCCCTGTCTCTAGAAAAAAGCTTAAGTCCTCTTTTCGCTGTACTGCATAACCCATGGAGTTAGTTCAACGTGCTTCTCAATTCTCACAAAATAGCTAGAGGTGTAGGGACAAAAAAGAGTACATCAAGATGCTACTAAAGAATTTTCAAACAAAAGACTGCGTGTGTGTGTGTGTACCAGTTAAAACAGAAAACCTACAATTGCGAGCTACATGACTTTTTGGTAAAAGTAGGTAGGTACATGTATAATGTATGGATGATGATGACTGTAAGTACGGTGGTGTAGTGACGGTGGTATTTTTTAAAAATATTCTACATGCTTTGAGGTTTTCCTCCTGCTAGCCAAAAAGGCTGCCTGTTGCTTTAAGTATGTATGTACCTCCACATTAACGAATTCATCTACACACATGTTTAGGTAGGTACCTAGAGAACATGTGTACATTCATACAAGTGAAGTTGGCTCGCTTTATACTGGTCGGTGTTGTTGAATGAAGGAGGAACGTATATTTTGGAGTGAGTGAAAATGTAAAAAAGAATTAAGTGCGTATGAGAATGTGTGTGCTCTGTGTACCTTGCCTTGTAATATATAATATATTCGAATAGTAGCAGTTTAGAATGAGAAGGGTGAACAAATAGGAAACAGTTAAGAAGAAAAAGGCATAAAACGCAGAAATCTCTATATACTTACACATATTTTGCCTTTTCCACACATAGACTTAGGTAGTTTGAGATACGTACGTATAGGTGGTTTTGAATTATTTTGTTATTTCTGAGAGTATATTATGTTTACTACTTATATTACCTCACTCCTGCACCGTGCTTCTTGTGATATCGGTGTAAAGTTTGAAAACGTGTAAATATGTGTGTGAATATATTCACGAGCTTCGGGTAATGGATGGATGGAGGATATATATGAGAGTGTTAAAACATTACCTATGCATACATCTCTTGACTTCTTCGTCTGCGTGTTACTGTAATGTTCTTTTAGTGTGTGTGTGTGTGTGTGTGTGCTTAATGGTGAAGTGTGTTCTCTCCAAAGTTTTCAAAGCAATGTCCTCATCACAATTCGGGTGGTTTCTCTTATGCATTCATTTTTTTCCTCTTCTCTATTTCATTCTTTTCTGTGTTCATCATAGTGTTTGTGTGCGTGAGAGAGAGAGAATGTATGTGCATTTCTGTGTACATGCTAGATTGGTAGAGGCTGATGATGATGTTATGATTGTGGATCGTGTGGCTGTTTAATACTACTGGCTTAATAAGAGAATGTGTAGTTAGTTGTGAGTTTTTGAAGCTCCCTGTATGAGCCACCAAACTCAATTTCATATAGAAAACTTTTCACAGATAAGTTTCAATTTGCTACTTTGTCGAGGAGCTAGCTTGCTTCTGGCGATAAAGACAAATACGCATGGATTACCGATACTACTATCCCAGCTAACACACACACACACACACACACACACACACACAATATATAATTCCGTACTGTAACAATACGGGCTTGATCATGATCATCGGTAGCAGCAGGCAGCAGTTCAACTATATCGTGTTGGTGTGAGTGAGGGATTATCGTAGAAAAACTTGGCGTTAAGTTATTTTACAATTCATAGAGATTCTGTCGGTGACCGAGAGCAAGAGGAGAAAGGAAGGAAATTTTGCATGGAAGATGAAATGTATTGCAACTCCCAACGTAATTCTCATTTCAAGAAGGGAGAATGATCGTCTGAAGAGGGAAAATGGACTGAACAGGTAGTCGTGTACCTGTGCCTTGTGTTGTGTTAGTGGACTGGCCAGTCTCCTCTTATTCGTTTGTAGACTTTGTCTTCCTCACATATTGTGTTTAAAGCGTAAAAACTATTTCTGTGCTGAAAATTGATCATATTTTTACATTTACATCACTGGTCCTGTTCTTTTCTGACTTAGCATCATGAGAAATACACCAACACATTAAACTTAAAGCGTGTATTGCCAATACACCTGTTTAAACTGTTCACTCATTTGAAGTTTGTGTTCATTTTCAACACCGTGTGTGTTCCTGGAACATAGTTCCGACTGTCATAATCTGTTTTAATTCAAGTACTTACTACTTATCCCTGTCGTACTGATATTATACGCTTCCAAGATTACTCTACAGAATACGCTCTCATCGTTTATAGTTTTGAACTTCTGTAAACTCAATCTCATGACGTGTATGATGTATTGCACAGTTACATTTACATACATGTCCGTTAGTGTCGATTCCAAAATTCCGCAAAATAATGCGTTACTACTAAACAGCATCTGTTTCACGCTGCCATTGTAGCCCGGTTTCGGAGAGAATTGTGACTGACTGAAATCTATTTGCACACATCACAAAATACGGGGTATGTGATACTTTTTGAAAGCTGAAGGAAAATGAGTTGGGAACGTGGTGTTGATCGTGCTACTTTTCCTGTTTTTATTCGGACTGTTATGAGTTGCAACATTCTGTTTACGATGCGAATGAATCCAATCAAGTATGCGTGTGACACGTGGGTTTGGCGCATATCACGGATGTTGAGAGTTAGAAATGGCCCCTTGAAACTTTATAACTATTGAAGTAAAGGGAGGGATGGGTTGAGAGACGGTAGAAATTGTTTTTGATGATGGAATGTAGAAGAATGATGGAAACTGGATTGTTTGCTCAGGAGAATGGAAATGTTGCTGGATTCTGGACGTTACAGTTGTTGATGATTGCACTGTTTGTGGAATGGAAAGCAATAAACCGAATGGTTCTAATAACTACCTCAAAGCAATGCATAAAACTGACAGAGTGGTTGAGTTTAACGAAAGATACTAAACTAATATTATTAGTGGTGCTAGAACTGATTAATGGACGGAGTGTGCATCTTTTTTACAAGTTCATTGTTGACGGGTATATCATGGTCAGGAAGTTAAATCTAACAAGCTAGGTAAAAAAGGCTGAAATTTAAGACTGGGTGGATTAGATCTTAATCTTGTTATTGTGTGCATGTTGTTTCCCAATTGCTCAGTCAGAGAAAAAGACATATTATATAAGTGATAGACCCATACATACACAAAGTAGATTTGTATCATTTTATGTTCGTAAACTACCCAAGTTTGTTTGTTCGGGTTGGATCAGAGTACAAGATTTTGTTCAAAATAAATTAAGAACTATGTGGCGAAAAGAAGGTGAAGGTGATGATGAAGCTAATGCTTGGATGTGGGGATTAGGTCAGGGTGATAGGTAGCCCACTTCGTTGTATTTTTGCTTTATATTAATCAATTCCTTTTAAATATTCCTTCCATGTAATATTCATTGTTGATATCAGCAGCATGCTGGAGATTACACATATTATACCAAAGTAACTCAAGTAAATATAAATGAGCCAATTTTCTAATTTGAACAAACCAAAAGACGTCGGATGCTTCTCGGATTTATACATTGTACATCTTGCATACACATGACATTCTTTATGTAGATCAAGGGATACAAGAAAATAAGCCTCTTATGCTTTTAAAATATATAGAACAGCGTATTCTAAACCTAAATTCTAACACTGACGTATTAAAAAATAGATGTCATCTTATATTAATTGACTTCATTGTAGAAAAAACAACTTTTCGTTTAACTTACATCTTCAGTCCGCTTGAAATTATTTTATGTACTTTTTATCTAGATTTTTCCATCGGGCTCTAAATGTTGGAATGGCTTTTTAGTGCTTGTACGCTACCTAAAAAGTGTATCATAACCTGGAAGATTGTATCAAATTAAAAAGGATTTATTTGGCGGAGGAACTGCTGTTTCCTCATCTAATATAAAAACCTCTCTGCAAACCCTCTTGTATCCTATTCTAAGTCCAGGGCCATGTTGTGTTGAAATGTGAACAAAATGATAATGAATCGTGGAACCCAGTCTGAGAGCCATATGTACGTTAGTAGAAGAAAAATGAGGCTAGATTAGATGATACAATAAATATTCATTTTTACCACACAACTAGCTGCAAGTTGTATTCAACAAATCAGCATTGCTAAAAAGAAAATACAAATCTTCGAATTTGATACGAATCAGTTGTAAGTTATTAAAATCGTAGGGTTCTTTCTCTCAACGATGTTTGACCAGTTGATTATCTTTTCTTGTGTCTCATTGTTGATGAATTATTAGGTTTGTGCATCTAAAACAAGTGAAAATCTTTGCAGGCAGGGATTACATATGCTATGGCTTTTAAAAGCACTTTGTTTCACATGTTTTAATTTTGATTTAGAGTTAATTACTAACTGTTATTTTTGTTATATTTTACGCAGGAAAATACTCGAGGTCGATTTTTAAGAGTATCTCAAACAATTTCACGGGGTGGTCCTCGCTCCCAAATCGCGATTCCTGCTCAAGGAATGATAGAATTTCGAGATGCCCTTACAGACCTGCTAGAAGAGTTCGGGACGGACGACGGAGGTTTTCGAGGGGAGCTCCCGGAAGGACGCCATATTCGGGTGGATAACAAGATATTCTATTTTGACATTGGTCAAAATAATCGGGGTGTCTTCATGAGGGTCTCCGAAGTAAGCAGTAATTTTCTTTTTCATATAATTTTATTTTTTTGACTAAAGACTTCTAAGGAGACGACTACATTGCTCACCTTTACTGGTAGGATAACTGAAATAAATTATACATTGTGTATTTTCTCATCTTCATAAATCCGATTCGCTTCAAAGGGTAATAATATGCCTCTAAGAGTATTATGTAAAAAAATATTATGCAATTCTTGTACATCCGATCATTTGATTTGCATATCTGTTTCTGAGGAGCTACTGCATCTGACTGACAATGAATTGATAACGTTGGGCGTGACAAGCGGCGAAAAAATTGTTCCATCTGATAATTACTTTGCTATAAGAATATGTTTGTTATTCGAATAATATGTTCGTAAAAACAACCGCGTTTGTAAATAATGTAGATTCAGATGTATAAAGAAAGACGCTGTTAGAAGGAATTGATTTCATATCTTGTCACATGAGTAGTGCGTCTCCGTTACTCCATACATCCACACCAGCATATTTGTGAAGAAGAGCACACGCAGATTTGTAACAAAAACCAAAGGTTCATGCGTGCAATGTGCATGTCTCAAAGCATCTTGAGCAAAACCGGCATTTACATAATTTATGCAAACCGGATTGTTACTCGCAACGCAACAGTAAGTATTTCTACGATTGTACGCCTATAGCCGCTGCCGTTGACTAGGCTGTTTTTTTACAGCAGCATCACAAGAAAACAGGAGCAGTAAGCAGGTACGATTTTTTTTTTCAATTTCAAGTCAACTCCTTTGCTCAACAGTGTAAGTTTTGTTTTTTATGTCCGTTTCGAAGTACATAATAGACATGGATGGAGGATGAATGATCGAAGAGTTTTCAGTACGGGTTCTTTAGTTTAGTGCAGGCTGACAATCTCATGCAGTTTATGTGAAGTTTTTTAAATGGCTATTATGATGTTGTCAGAAGCATGGAAATGTACGCTGCGTTCCACTCTGGAAGAATCAAATCCTTATAATCATACATTACATGAACTTGAAGTTTTCTTTCTACAAGAGTTGAGTGTACAAAGTATAAACTTCTTGCATTCTCTAAAAGATAAAAATCGGTAACATGCGTTACAACTTCAAACTAGAAAGATACAACGTAATGTACGGGAAAATGCGTTTTGTTTGTGCGTAAAGAGCAAGGATTGTGTGTGGAGTTGTGAATTTTTCATGAGCAAGAAGCGAAACACATGCAAACAAGTCAGTACGTATTGACATCATATCATGACGTAGTCGTGCTTGTTTTGTAAATTTACTTAGGTATTCAACTGTTCTGTTGTACAAGTATTCATATTCGTTGATGCGATATTTGCCTGAGACTTTCGCTGCGTCCTCTCAAACAGAATTATCTGAATGTACATCGTAACCGTAACGAGAGTGTTACGTGTTATCCGGATTTTTGTTCTTGCATGTATGAACCAGCTACTGTATAATTTGTGTATTTACGTAAGTGGATGCAGCGGTATACACTATGCATACTATTTTCTCGTGCTTTTATATGTTAGTAGTATTATCCCTGTTAATTTGAAGTGCGGTGTGCATCTACTGTTGTAATTTTGCTGGTTTAGCAGTGTTAATATAGTTGGCGGTGACAATCCTGCACGGAGTAGCATATTATAGATAGATATTAGTTTTCGCTATCTTTGATGTCGTACATAGCTTCATCTTCTAAAATTGCATACCTACCACCAACCCTACCCTTGTGCATGCATGTCTTCGAGCAAAATTTGAAATTTCTTGTAGAACAGTCTAAAGATGAAAAAGATATCTTGTGTACTGATTTTGTAGTTTTTTTGTAGATGCGTCATTTCACATTTATTTCTTTGCTTTTTGCTGGATTATATACTAATTGTAAAGCCTATGCTGCTCACAAAGAATTAGAGTAAAGATAAATCCATTCCATATGTTTAAAGATTGTAGGGGAATAGCAAATGTCAGCTCGCAGTTGGAGCTTGCTAAATCTGGTAATTTGGGACTATGAGTGGAATTCAAACTATTCATTTCACTTAAGATTGAGTAGTTCTGTGGATGTGTAATAAAAACAATGCATGTATTCTATCCCTGCAAAAACGATATGCCCTCGTATCGTGGGTATTTCTTAGCATTATGACCGCTTGATCGGAATTGCATGATGTGTGAAATCCAAACCATACTAATTTTTGCCGTTGCTGTTTACTAATAATTGATGCTGTGTTTTTCGGTAGATCGTGAATAGGTTGTGTGTGTAATATGTCATAGGTGTGTAGGTATGCGAATTAAAAAATGTACGCATTGTTTTATGCAGTAGGTTTTTTTGACAATGAGAACTACGAATTTAAGGGTTAAAATATTACTATTTTCAATAATGGGATACTACTATTATGCTTAGCAAGTCACTGTGAGACGATTCAATTACGACAACACGGATCAAATATGTACGCCACTTTATATTCTGTGACCCTAAATCAAAGATTATTAAGGATAAAGAGGAAAATGTAAAATTTTGAACCACCTGCTGCTTCAACTGTACCAAACAAACAGAAATATCGTCATTGAATTGTAGAAATTCCTTTCTCGGCTCTCCTGTTTTGTTTTGCCCGTTTTCACAATTTTTTTCTGTGAATATCAACAATTATCTTCAATCGTTTTGCTAATCAATTTGGTGTATTGCAAACCAGTGATGTTTGAATGAAAAATTTGGTGAGGTACATGGTTGTGTATGTAGGTATATTACCTCATACTGAAGCCAAAGAAACCTCATCTTAAACACTAGTTGTTAGCCTGAATGAACTATTTCAAATTGTTGCATGGTATAAGTAAAATTGATGGAATGTGGTAGGTGCAGGTGGCTGTTTTGGGTAAGCATCGCAGGCAAAATCAGTTTTTATCCTGTTACCATTCGTTTTTCGCCTAGGCTAACGACTACCGACACGTGTTCGCAGATAATGAAGCGTCTGGCTTAAAGAGGGCTTTAATTATCGAAGAGTTGATAAAGGAGTAGTGTAAAGAAAATATCAGAGAGACATAGCTTCCCTTGAATTCATCACTTACAAAACTAAAAGGAGTCTGACACCTGACATGAATGCGTAGTAAGCGAAGATTCTTATTACATGTTAAAACATAAGGTCGACTTCTTGGATTTACTTACCCGGCCAGGATACGTTTAACAATAACAACCCTGGTCATTTCTTTCTAAACGGCTTTGATTGCTCGTGTTTGGCATATAGTTGTTGAGCAGGTGAACGTCTTAGATTTGAAGGTCATAATATTTTGATTTTTATTCATTGTTAAAAATGCGAGATATCAAGTTATTCATGTGTACTTGTAACTCTAATTACTATATACACTGACAGACTGACTGAACTTGCTCCGTCTTTGATTCAAACACCTTCAGGAATTCATGACATATGCTGCTGCAAGAAAGTATAGCAGTAAGCTAGCTAACTTGTCATGCCTTATAGTAAGTTTATCTCTTCGTTTTCTTTCAGGTAAAAACAAATTTTCGGAACGCCATAACCATTCCCGAAAAGTCATGGTCTCGATTTCGGGACATATTTGCGGAATACGTAGATAAAATGAAAGAAGATGGGAAAAGCGGAGCCGGACCTTCCAGTGCCACTTCGGAAATTCCTCCTACATCCACTGCCACTTCATCATCAGAACGTGACCCGCCCAAATAATTGTAAAATCGCTGGGTAGACCAAAATTTTAGCCATCTTTTTTCATTCTGTCTATCTATCGACTTTTAAAGAAAATTTTAAGTACTATATTATATATAACTATTATTATAACTATATACTACTATGTAATTATTATGTACTACTACTCCGTATAATACTGTATGTTTCAATTGAAAAAATATTTACATTATCATCATGATGGGATACTATATATATTTAAAAATCATACTAGTGGGTGAGTCGGGTAGAAGAAAGTAAAACAGTGTGAAAAAGTTACGAGCACGCATGAAACATTATTAATTTAAAAAATATTGTAAAACGGGGAACTAATCGTACATAGAATAACACTGAAATCAAGATCTGACAGACAGTCTGATAAAAGAAACGGTAGGATGAAAATGTATTCCGGCATTGTTGTCTAGTTAATTATTTAGAAATTATAAACAGTTATCGATTACTCAAATCAGACATTGAAACGTTAATTAAATATTATACAGCAAAGTGAAATTAATTAGACTATTAGATAATCCTTTCTGCACTATCAATTTGCAGTTATATTTTTCTGGCAGTATAGTTTTACTTAAAAGTGTTCCTGCTGTGTGTTTTTATCCCTACTGTTTAGACTTAAATTCTGTAGCTCTGATTTTCTACAAAAATGGAAATCTAACTGGATGCATTTATGATTTCTAGTGGGTTTATCTAAAGGTTTCCGTACGCTAAACTAATGCGGTAACACGTGAAGTACATTTTTTGTCGTTTTGCAATTCGCAATGTTAGAGCATTTCTGCAAAATTATTCTTTATTGTTTGACGAGAATTTTCATTCCTGTATTGAACAATCAGATATTGTATTATGGCTTACAGATATTTCTATTGCTTTAAAAACGTAGTTTCAATGCGTTAATTGATTGTAATAATTGATATCCTGTGTTGAAAATAGAATAACGCAATTAACAAAATAGTGACCAGTAATTTCTTTTTTATCAAGAGAGCAGAAAACTGATCAGAAACACAATAATTCTACGCAATACAGTTGAGGACTATTGCCGTATTTGTGGTACTTCATCCGGTATCTGCTAAATTTTGTCCTCCAAAAAATATTTGACACTGACAGTTACAAGAAAATGCTGATGAAATGCTTGTCACATCACGATGTACAACGCTATGTATTGGCTACGTACTTTGAGCATTAAACTAGTGTATTAATTTTATATAAAAAATGTTTGATATTCTTCATTTGTGGAAGGAAATAGATGATGATGATGTAATTATTATGTGAAGTTTGCTACGTTATATAGCTAAGCTATGTACATCATTCATTTTATAATTATTGAAATGAACGAGTTTTAGTCGAATGCAAAGTAAGCTTTAATTTAACCGATTTTAATACTGTATAATTTCTGAAACAAGCAAGCCTTATGTAAAAGTTGTGTGTAATTAATGTTCAAGTAAGGCCATTGTGGCAATGGATATCAGTTTAATCACTACCTCCATGATCATACGCAACATGCAAAGCGTAGTTGTCAGTTGTATCAATTAAATATGCATATTGTTATATTTCCTAATTCCTTATTTATCATCCGGATTAGGAAAGTTGTATAAATAGGTTTTGAGCACTTATTATTTGTTATTATCATTTTTTTTAAATCGCAAAGCTTTATGATATGAGTATATTATAATTATTCTTATGATAGTATTGCTACATTATATTAATTCTTAGTTCGGTCGATGGATGGTCACTTGGTCACTTATGGGAAGATGCGGAGCAGAATAAATATTGTTAAAGACGGTTATGAAAAGGACTTCACTTTAGGAGGAGAGACGGTGCGCTGAAACAAGTTGTAGTTTTACCATTAAAAAGGAAACTGTCGTTGTACATACGATTATCAATCAATATATATATATATATATATAATATACTCCGTTGTTTTGATTGAGTAACGATTATGAGTTTTAAGATATCTTCTGCTACTACGCTATATTACGTAATTGCTACTAAACTACTACATACGTTGTTTAATTTTTGACAAACGACAAGGTAAACATTCTTGTTTGCTAAACATATTTTAAATTCTAAAACTCGTACCACTGAACTTGAGTTGATTTTATGTTGAAATGTCATTGATTAAATCAGGATTTCCTTTACCAAAGTACAGAAACTAATCTATATGAAACTTTCTAAATCCTAAACAATGTCAATCAAAGAGTATTACTGATTTGAAGGCAGCAAATTCATCCGCTTAATAAGTTTTCTCATTTTGAATTTACACAACTATTGTAGCTACTTGCATTTTGTTGTATTTGTGTCTGTTTCCGGATTGAGGTAGTCTAATTTTAAAGCGTGAGTACCTTAAGAACGAACGAAATACATAGCATTTATACATATATGCATGCATACATTTTCTGCATTTATCAAAACAATATGCGTCTAGTGATGAAATTAAACTTATCAATCATCCAAAAAGCAAAAGCTTATATATTTGTGTCGGGCAGTACCTGAAAATATAGAAAAAAACGAAACTCCTATTGTTGGATTTTCATTTTAAAGGAACACTAATGTTGAATGTGAAAAACTGTAAATGTGTAGGCAAACATGTGTTGATTTTAAGTTGGTATATGATGTCATCGCTTGTTGATTTTAAGTTGGTATATGATATCATCGCTAGTTAAATTTGTTGCAGTCGTTATGCTATCGTCGGAAAAATGATTCAGCATTGATGATGGACAACACAAAGCATTTACAACTGCAATATGCCTACATCAATTTTTAGTCAGAGCAGTATGATGTGAATAGTGAAAATGAGGAATTTTAGGTAATAATATAATAGGAGAAAGCAAGCACTGCCGGTGTGATTGAGTAACTGTTTAATGCGAATTGCTATGATGAGGTCGTAATTATGACTGATGTGGTAAATGAATATATTTGCGTATCTTTGAGTGAAAATCTGATAATTGGACGTTTGGTTTGATGATGATAATGTATCGTAACTGCATTTGATATCCTTATGAATGAATATTTGTAATTGGAATATAATTAGAGCCAGTCTGAATACTTTAAACACAGCCTTTTAAAAGTTACAATATGCAACATGATGCTATGTAGAACACATTTCTTTCTTAAAATTGGGATTTCTTCACACGACAGAAAGGAAAGTGAATTAATGTACATGTGGACAGAAGAAACTTCAAGGTGGCTACAAGTAGCAGTAAAGAAAAAAGTTATAAAAATGTGTTCGGTAATATGAATGTTCGGTAGCAAATGTGTTTGTGGAATAAACAGGTCTTTATGTATATATTAAATCTTGTCTGTGTTATAAAAAGTTTGTAGATGAAAGTGAAAACGAAGAAAGAAAGAAACAATGTAATAATGTTTTACGCGCATGCAAATGATGATGTCACCAAAATAATATTTATGACTGATGTCAGTAAGAAAGTTGCTATATAATATAATGTTTACTAGTACATGCATTACTATTATTACGTTTACTTGTATAACCGTAATGTTACATGAGGGTGGGAGTCCGGGTATGTTGTTTCGGAACTGTTCAGTGTTGTTTTGATGCATTTATTAGTGCTGATAATATAGAGTTTGGGAATGATATGAGTTTTTTTAAAAAAATGAATGGTAAAATATTATCATTTTGAAAGAAGTAATAAAATTCATTACTTTAAGTTAATATATGTTACATGTAATAAATGCATTATTTGTTTTTGTAAGTTTGAAAGGCAGCAGCATCAACAAGAAATGAAATTGATAAAATAACAACTTATATAATAAAAAACAAATTGTATTGAACAAAATACTCACTCGTGGCTAATTACAATTTTAAATAGCGTTTCAAGCCAACACAGTGCATGCATTTATTTTATTTTACGTTATTCCTTTACAGATAACTATTTACAACACTTGTTTGGTTGTGTGATTATAAAATAAAAATCTACTAAAGTGAACCACATTGTGCACTGGAAAAAGAAAGGAATTCTACGCTAATGCAGTCGACTCTGAAATCATATCAGTCTCTTCCACTTCAAATCCAATGAGTTACTTACACGTTGTTTGGCTTCATGTAATTTGATTTGCAAACATTACATTATTGGGTCATGCATATTGCATACCTACCTTCATAATTATTTTGCATGCTGCTCGTTAAATAAGCTTGAGAGCAACCGAAACCAACATTTGGACAAAAATTCCGCTGATTCCCCTTTTTATTTATTTTTTAAAATGATAGGTTTTCAAATCCGACAATTTTGTTGATTTTTGAACAGCCACACATAACATTTATCACAATTGTACTGGTAAATTCAGCTATGGTCGTAATTGTAATTTTATGAGGTTTTATAATAGATGACATATATCGAATGATGATGATAATACGTGATTCATATATGTAGAAAATTTTGTGAAAATGTAGCCTTCCAAAAATCTCTTTCACTTGTTATCTTCAAGTTCTTAGAGATGTGTAATAGATGTACTAAAATATTGAGTAAAGTATTTAAGGAAGAATGTAAATGTAGCCGCTTATTTTATACGCGATATTTTCAATTTTATACCAATGAAATTTTACTCAACGGTGTACTTCATTTGCCTAGTACACGCAGTCGGTCTTGGTTGTTAAAGTTTAAATTACGTGGTTTATCATTGGAAACGAGTGGATTAGTGTGGATCTTAACGAATAATTCACTCACTCTCGTTCGGTTTTTGTAGGGTCACACGACTACAACTTCTATGAAACTACCAAACTTTTGACTTCACTTTTACCTCGCCATCGTCTGGCACGAACATTTGTTAAATATTTAGCAACAATAAATAATTGTAGTATGTACCTTATAATACTGTTAACAGTCGTTACAATCTGCAGTTCATCTACAAATCACTAACTTCCAAAGCTTTCTTCTAAAGATATCCTGGATATCTTCCGATCCTATTCGCAATATATTCGCATATGTGGTCATCATAATTATGATGTTTTACTCTACTTGCATATTACCTACTAGGAATAAACTAGATATACATAGAGTGATGTGTTTGTATATGAACGCTGTGCGCTGCATTATATGCAAATAGCCTGCTTTCACTAAGAACTTGTAAGTTAATTTTGTATGATAAGAGTTGGAAGTTGGATATGTGGAAAATAAAAAAAATATCTGTCACCTGTCTACACAGAGAAAACTAAAATTCCTTAAAGTTTTAAGCTCTTGTATTGGTGGTGTGAAGTTTTCAAGGTGACACAAAGGTACCAACTTTTCAACTGAAGATGAAATCTATATTTATTCTACAGTTTTAACCATGTATGAATACCCCATGTTGTGGGGGAAAATTCAGTGGAAATGTGCGCTCTGTCTGTGCTATGAGGTAAGAAAGTTCCTTGACTATTATACTGTATACTGGACTTACAATTACAATACGATTTGCATCACATTAAGCAGCATAGGAAAATAATTGTCCAATTAAACAAGCATTTTATTTCTCTCTTTGAAAATCAAAAATTCACTTATATAGCAGCTTATATTAAAAGAGAGCTATAAATTCATGCTTTTCAAGTTTTTGTGTGTTTTGAATAAATGGAATTACCTGATTACTGATGCAGCAATGTAAGTAAAAGTGACGTAGTAGCTGCACCACAAAAGCTAACCAAGCATTGAAGACACGATATCACAATACAATGAATGTGTGTTAACGCTATAATAAAATATATTTATGGATTATTTTTACGTGTAACTGGATCGTGCGTATTACAAAAATGAAATGACTGGTACATTTCCGCCGACAGATTATGAGAATAGGAAAAAAACTTGAGTAGATAGCATAATTAGGGATTAAAAGTAAGTTTGTTTACGTTACGATTCATACTCATATGTACTTCTGATGATAAAACATCGAGAAAAACTATGAAGTAATCATACATGAACTATGCAACTTGTCAAATCGTTTCAGGGGAGGAAATAAGGAAAATTCAATCTCAGACCGTGAATGCAAATTCAATAATTCTTGTTCTTGTAACACTACAATCGAATAGATATAAAAATTGTTTCACGGACTTATCAAAACTGGACACCAAGTAGGGATTTCCTCCCTTTTATCACTGCCATAAATTAGTCTGAACGAAGTTATAATAATGATACATGATGAAAGAGTAATGCAGGCCGGCAGGTAAAAAAATTGCACAACCTTCTATGCTGACTCTATACTTTCAACATTTTCAACAATTAACAACATTAAAGCATTTGATTCCAGTTTTTCTATAATATGAAAACTTGCAAAAGTAAAGTGGAGTTCAAAGTTTGTCAGTCATAATTATGCTGTTAAAGTTAAAAATTGCGATTAAATATAAATGGAAAATCAGCGAAACTCATTGTCAGTTGCATCAGCAAACCGAAATATGTATCCGCATATATATGTAATACGATTCATTACACGAACCAAAAAAATCATGCGAATCGATAAAGTAATTTTTTGAATACACGGACACATTTTGGTGTCAGCTAACTGCATTTACAATTTGAATAAATATGTCAAATCTAGCGAGTAACCCCTAAAAAATTTGTTTACTTTTGACTGTCCCTCGTAAAAGTAATAATGTGAGTAAAGATGTATAAGATTTAAGCTAATTGAGTGAGTACTTACTGTTTTAGATATCACAACGAAATATGAAATATTGCGTATCGATCATAAAGGTAAAGTTTGGAATTTAACGAAAAATGTACACGTTTTTATTATTTTCTGCTCTATTACGACACTAAAAATAACATTGAGTTCGTAATTTTGTTTTGTAAGCTGAAAAAAACTGATAACTATTGAATGAACCATTAATTGAGTAATTCTATAACTAACTATGTATATAATACAATAGTCTAGACGGGTTGGTATGATGTTGGATGACTTATTCAATGATTGTATGATTACCTGAACAGTTTAAGACAAATTTTCTGCTCTTATGTTTACCAAAGGATGCAGTGGAAAGATCAGCTTTACGATTCCTTGTTGTCAGATATTTTAAGGACCATTTATTTATGTATAAGGCATAATACTGACAAGTATGTGCCTCCAGATGGATGATTGAAGGAGAAATAAAGCAAAATTACTGTAAACGATCTTTCGTATCTTGCATAGTATGACATTTACTTTATTCGCACTAATCTCCATAAATATGGCCAATTTCTAAAGATAATTTTATGTTTTTCGTTTTGTAACATTTTGGAAATGTTAGGCATAGTCAAAATCATAAACTTAACGAATTCTTCACTGTCACATTCACAATCAATATATTCAGAAACTAATTCATTTAACTGGCTATATATTTCTTTTATCACTATTTCGTTGCAAGATAATGTTTTATTTGTAAATGAAATTGCATTTTCTAAGCAAAACAGAGACTGAAACTGTGTGGGAAAAGCGATTAAAAACTCAGTCGTACCAATTGTTGCCTTTAGCATGCCCATCAACCTCCTCATGAACTTTATCTGATCAGGTACGCACTGTTGCTGAAAATCGGGGTCAGCTTCCCAAACGTTGTAAGCGTTTGATTTGTCCATATTGAAGTGCAAATACTTGAATACTATCAGAAACGTCTTTGAATCTGAGGCACAAAAAGGCAACAGCAGTTCCGGATTTTCTGATAAGACTGCAGCTTGAATAAAATCCTCAAATCCTCTTGAATGCAATCTTGCTAGCGTCCCAGGTACACAGGAGTTTTTCATGTTCATTTCTCCTGAAAAAATACAAATATCATTTATGTAAAATTATCAATTAAAAGACCTCTAACAAACTATCAGATCATATACCTTTAACGTATTTCTGGAAAATTTCCTCAATAATTTTATGCAGCTCGTGCTGTACAACAGAAGTAAACTCATAGATACATCGATCTTTGTCAAGATTTTGCAAAATCATTTCTAAGATCTGGCGGATTTCACTGTAGTAGCTACCATTCAGCGTTGTAATATGATCCGAACCTGGTGTCACAGACAACATATGTGGCAAAAGAGTAAGAAAAAATTAATACCATATACAGATAAACGGCACAGGCTTATGTTTGTAAAAATCTGAAACTTACCATGTGCTTCACTTAAAAACTTTAAAATTAATTTCGCAAAACTTATCAAATGAGTCTTATCTTTGGAACCCAAAACAGAAACTAATGTTCTACACTGGGAAGCATTGATGGAGGAAATCGGCAACACCTCAAACCATGGTGTATTAAATTTAGGCTGTGTCTCAAGCCATTTAGCAAATTTGTTCCAATCCCTTATCTGAACTTCGTCCAAGGGCGTAGATTTTCGAAGATCACTTTCCCTCGAGTCCTCTCCATCGACGTTTTTGAGTCGCTTCAATGTATTATTATCAGTAACAGCATCTAGTACCAGTTCTGATAAAAACTGGTCATCTTCTTCGCTAAAACTACTTGTTTTATTTAGACCGTCCATCATCACAATGCAGATACACAAATTGTCACAGCTCCTGGGAGTTATACAGGCACGCGAGTTAAACCATTCATGGAATACGATAAAAGACCTGTTGCTCTCCCGTATTTCCATTCCAACCTCTGATTCCCGCTGCTAGACCTTTTGTTTACCAAAACAAGGGTGAAGTGCTTCTTTTGTGATAACTTTACGCATGGCTGTCAATGATCAACGTTCCTCGATGTACGAACAAAGGCTGATTTTTTTCATGACTCACTTGGTTCATTAAATGAAGATGACTTTAATATTTTTTAAATATATATATATATATACTATATATATATTTTTTTAAATAATAGTTCTGTACCGAAGGGTTGTAACGGCCGACGCTGAGGACATTTAGAAAATCTTTAATTCTTGGTGGTTGGTATTTGTCTCTTTTCACAAATATAAACGGACAATCACATACATAAAATGTGGACTGGACCCAGTGGTTGGCTGTGCTGTGATGATTGGAAATCGTTGGGATTGTAATTTACTGTTGGTTTAATTTGTGTAACTTTGGGAGATGGTAGAAGAATCAGGATCATTATATTATTTAAAAAATATATTTTAATTTAAGCAAATTCATGAGGCTTCTTCTTTATGCAACGTTTGAGGATTTCCGAAAGGCGAGCACCTTCACAATTCTTGGAGTATAATAAGCCATAGAAAACGATTTTGGATTACAATGCCTGAAGCTGTTGTTCAAGTTGCTGTTTTTCATATCTCGGTGTTGATGGTAATTTAGTTATTAAAAACAGTTTTATGGTCACTAGATTAAATTTTAAACTCAATGTAAATACTCAAAACTTATGTTTGATCCAACTAATTTTTACAAGCACCAACCTTTTTTTCCTTTTTTCTAACATAGTTTGTGTCAATCGTGTATCTAGCGTTTTGGGTGTACTTTTTTGCTTCGTATGAAGCAATTAGTTCGGTCCAAGTGGCTGGATACTGTGTGTTACTTGGTGTGTGTGGAAGTAACCTGATGATTATTGGCCCTGCTGGATTGCTAGTTCTACGGAATGTCATAATTCGCCCAGGTATTATAAAAACGGTGAGATCCTCGGCTTTGAATAAGATCCTGTCCAGTACGGTGTACATGCTTTTAACTGTTTTAACGTCATTTTGAGCAATTTGTTTGTTTTCCTATTCTTGCGGCAGGTAATTGGCGCCTACATTGTTACCGGGATTTTAAGCATTTGGCCAGCTTTACTGTTGTCCAATATCATGGCTAATGGGGAAATGATAAAGCAATACATTCAAGATTTTTACATTACTTATGGCAGAGCACCTTATCTCTTGGATTATGTCCAAAGGATCCATGTAAGCATCATAAAAAAGTATAGTTTCGTTATGTATCTGAGAAAAAAATAAACAAACTAATTTTTACTCATCATTTCACTCTCGAAGCAATGCTGCGGTTATTCAGGTTACAGCGATTATCAGATTCCACCAAGCTCAGAATATCACCTTCCAAAATCATGCTGTGGGGAGGTTTTAATACGCAAATGTGAAAAGTCATCTTTGCTGTACAAAGAAGTGAGTATTTTATAAGTAGTAAGCAAAGTATTTATTCGTGTAATCTGTAACCAAATTTATACTTCAAACTTTCTGAAACCACGTAGGGATGTTTCGTTATTCCCGGCACTAATCAATTGAAATCGTGGGCACATATTTATCACGGAACTGGATTTTTGACTGTTATTGTGATCCCTCTAGCACTACCTTTATTCCAAGTATTGCCTACGTGTTTTCTGCACGATGCTCTGCTAGTGAAAGCAAAGGAAAGGGAGCAAGGTCAAGGTGAATGATTAGCTATTATAGTTTGTGAGTTTTTATATCGCGTGGCATAATGGTTCTTACTTGAATTTGTTACAGGTTGTGATCATGTAAACAGTGTGCCATCCAACGATAGTACTGAAACCAGCCAAATTTCATCTCAATCGAAATTAATAGAGGCTGACCCGGGTATAAGTTTTCCAATTGTACGTGATCGCGAAATCGCTCACAATTATACATCTGTCTTTAGTAAAAATATAAGCAACGCGGACGGATATTCACACATAACACAATTGAATCTTCCAAATACCCAGAGAGAGTTTCGACCAAATTCAAAGCTCCAAAAGAAAAAAGAAACTAGTGTCAAGAGACGAATTTCTTTTGCATTGCCGCCTATATTAGAGGTGGAACCGGTTCTAGCTAAGAAAAGCCCGGAAACCATTTTATTGGCAAGTCAAGAAAATATTGTCAAAGATTACATGCATCACGATGATGATACGACACATAATACAAAATATCAACCTACACAAGCCAATATAAGGAATGTTGAAAGTTATCAAGTGGTTGAACAGCATCACGAACACGAAGTTGAGGAAAGTCAGAGTCAGAACGATGTTTCAAAATATTCTGTAACCACTAAAGTTTCTCAAGAATCACGGTCTTATGAGATAGGACTGGATCGAAATCATGAACCTCTAGCTCTAGCTCCCCACAATCTCATCCTCGGTTCTTATGATCATGATACGGCCCATTCATACCCCGAGCACTATCATCATGATACAATTCACCCCCACGCTGAGCACTATCGCCATGAAACATCTCACCATCTGGAGTACAACCACCCCGATCAATATCATCACAATACGATTCTACACCACCCGCAGCACTTTCACCACCCCGACCATCAGCATAATGAATCGTCTTACCATCACCCAGAGCATCATCATGGAACAATTCACCACCACCCTGGTCATAATAGTGAAATAGCTCATCACCACCCGGAGCACAACCACCCCGACCACCATCATCACGAAGCAACTCAC
>JAHZNA010003375.1:0-19255 GCA_027743935.1 Sinodicranocentrus sp. ZH6
TACAACTCATTGCAACTCAAATAACATTGTTGATTTTCCAGAGAACTCTAGCCTTCTAAGAACAAAGAGGGTGTTAGAATTCTCATGATACCCCATCATGCATTTATCATACTGAATGTTGGACAATGGAAAAATTAAAAGATTTTAAATAGATCCTTTATTTTGTCATGAGACGGGTAATCATAATGTCGCATTCGCTGTTAATCCTGTACCCAAAAAGTCTTCAATGAGCGTGCTCGAATCAAAGGGGATTATTATATTAATGTTTTGAAAATCAATGAAATACGTCAATCAAAGTAATTACCACTTTTATTTTGACGGTACTGATCATTGTCCAATTTTCCGCATTGCCAACATTCCTCCCTCAACACGCACACACACACTTCATGTGTTTCAATTAAATTGTCACGTTCAATGCAAAATTTCACACACGAATGTACGCCCTGTTTACTGATTGGCGAAAATGGGACTAACAATAATCGATGAACCATCGTCCAGCTGAATAATCACAGATTATATATAGAGTCTCTTACAAAGTCTTCAAGGTCACATCATCACTCATCTTAATAACTAAAATTGGCTTACGATTTTTCTTCCATATTTTTCTTGATAAACCTGCGTTTTGACAAGAAACTAATCGATAAAAAATACTACATATATGATAAATCCCAAATCACAACAATTTGAAGTGCTATATGTGGTTGTGGTGTATTTTGTTGTTGAAAATTTGAATTTCATGAGCGAGGCATAAATTCAGTATATATAGCTATACTAATGCATCCTTTTCCCATTTTCATGATTGATGAATTAATGGTCTACTAATTACAGTACGCGAACATTACAAGAATCCCACACGAGGATTTGACTAGATCACGTCGTAAGATATCCCACACCGGCGTCATCAAAAGGAGTACTGAAATCTTAGTCTGAGGCTGAGGCGGTCAGAAGTCTAATTTTTCGTACCCCTTTATCCATGATCGAAATCGAAACCTAAAGTTACTAGATTTAATTTCCTGTCTCAATGTAAATTTACATGGAATGAAGGAATTGGCATACCTAGGTTAGATTTGTTTAAGCAATACATAAATAGACACTTTCAATATGCGCAATTAAATCTGACCCATTTTTCCTCCTGGATGTGCGATGACAATTTGTTTTCTCCTGCAGATCAACAAATGAAACGACAATTGACTATGCAGTTTTAGGTATTTTCATTCTGTACAACCCGTCACGACTTACTCATCGACACATTCGACCTACTCACTTCGTAATACAATCTTCGTCTACGCTTTAATCGTTACATAACAAATCCGGCACATGAATTTCTTTAAAACCATATATGTAATAATGGGTTGAATAGAAAAGGCCATTCTGTAGCACAAAGTAAAAAACCTGTCTTGTCCAGAAAATAAATTTTGTTCCTTAACTTGTGTATCTAATACTTGAGTGAAATATGCATGTACGCCCGATAATTGACTATCACGATGGTCATCATCACATGGACCAGTTTTTTCATTCAGCAATAAAACAAAATAATGCTTTGTAAATCTTTAAAAAAACAACCTGGGGCAAAAACAGCCTAGTGAGTGGGTCAGCGGCTGCTCTCTGCAAAAAGTTTTACAGCAGAATGTCTTGTTTTTGCAGAGGGATATGAATTAATTTTGCAATATAGTCAGTGCAAAGTAATGCAGAGTATATCCCAAATCCCAAATGATGTTTTTTGCAATACTGCATAAAAATAAAAGGAACCATTATCTTAAATGCACAGTAATACATGAGTCTTCGTATAAGTGTACATTATTAAAAATAAAACAAAATTTAGGTAATTTACAAACAGGAAAACTTTGCGCTTTGAGTATAAATACATCTATCGAATCTATTCCAGGCATCAGTTAGCTTGCCACGCTTACAACAAAACATTATAAAACTCAGTCGAAGTTCATCTTCAAAACCCCAACCAAAACCAAAATGTCTCGCCTTGTAAGTTTCCTGTTTTGAATTTATGTTATCTTTAGATAGGTTTTAACTCATACTTTTTTTTTGTTTTTCTTTTATAGTTTGCCCTTCTCGTTATTGCTGCCGTTATGGCTGTTGCTAGCGCTCAGTACTACGGTTCATACTATGGAGGGTATGGAGCCTATCCATCAGCTTATGGATACTCCGCAGCGGGCTACGGGTACCCAGCAGCGTACAGTGGTCTTTATGGGGGATATGGTGCTTACTACAAGAAGTAAAATAGGAACCCAACCTCGCATTAAAAATACAACACAATATTGCTAGAATTCGCTATTTCGAAAATGCCTCGCTCGTGAATTGATTCAAATAAAAACTAGAGTCCAAATCAAAATTATTTTAAACTCTTATTGGCACAATTTACAAATGCTACCTACGGCATGAGGTTCCTTGCAATTGTGACTGTATGACTTTACAAAATCAGAATTGTCATAGTAAATGCATGCGATGTCATATGCAGTAAGAGCAATCTTTTCATTCCACATCTCATCCTTAAAAAATATTGTTAACAAATCGGCAATATTGGCATAGACGGATAGATACCCTGTGTGTGAAACTAATTGCAATAATAGTTGTAAATTCCGGTAGGATTACCAGAAATCTTACGTAACTGAAGCATATAGTCATCAAGGAATTAATCAGATTGTATTTCATAAAACCATAACCTATATGTCATCCTTGCCGATTCCACCACCTCCACCCTTACCACAGATTCCTTTACAAAATGTAGATCAGAGGAAAGATGTCAACAATCAAATTCAAAATGAAGACAAGGTTGACTCCGAGAACCTTTCATTTTTGGACGATGTGAGTTCCACAGATAACAGCCGGCTCAATCCTCTTTTCATTGATACAGTAGGGACCAAAAATGTGTAATAATTATTAAATTGCCAATGAATTTATCGTTCTTAAAATGCATGAATTGTCTCATATCACTACAAGGTTCTTGCACATTTAATGCCATATATAAGACTAGCTGATTTGAAAGCATGCAGAGTAGTTTGCCGGAAGTGGAACTATGTCGTTCTTCCCCGATTCAAAACTACGTTTACTGCAGAAATTTCGGTAAAATGTCTCATGCAATAAAATTTGTAATTCAGCAAGGTTATACAATAGCAAAGTTCTCACTTATCAATTCAGAGTTACCTCAATCCCCAATTTGGTATGCAGCCTAAAATTGTTGAAGATTTCGTTGAAGACATGAGGGAAAGCAAAGAAATACCCTTTACACGTTATGTGCTAGCTGACTTTCCTTGGAAAACCCAAGTTGCCGATGATTTCTTTTGGCTGTGTGGTCCAACCTTGACAGAGTTCACACCCTGGCTTCAAATGAATGGAAGACAGTGGGATCTTGTTAGACTGACATTGACATTATATTAATTCAATGTGCTTCCCCAATTCATGGTGTATTGTCAGTGTATTGTAATAAGCCCCTTTCAATTCCAGGGAGATCTTCGTAACTTACTCTTGTATCACTGTCCCCGGCTGGAAAAACTATACGTGTCTCCAGTACCGCAATGGTTTAGAAAACAAAAACACTTTTTCCCTCCAACTGGAGACAACGCTCGTGAGAATCCTAGTCTTCCCTCGATCAAAGAGCTTGTCATTAACTCATTTCGCTCCTACCCCATAGAATTTCTCCGAGATTTGTTCGGGGCAACAATGAATTTACAAAAACTGAACTTGAGATGTCACAATGAAGAAGATGTAAAGGGATCTGGGGAGTGGCCGGAAGTTAGCGTCTTTGGAGCAATAGAATGGGCGGGGCGGGAGCGAACGCTAAATTCTCTTGTTCTTGTTGACATTTCCGACAAACTACTTCAATCTCTGATTCGTCTATCCACTACCAAGGGAGACTTTTGTTTAAGGCTAAAAAAGTTCACATGGGTATACCAAAGGGATGAATGCAATGTGTCGTGCCAACTTCTTCAAAAGTTTCTTGATTGTCAAAAACACACACTGGAATACCTAATGCTAGACCAATTCACAAAATTTGATAGACTGATAATCCCTCACTTCTTTGAGTTCCCTGCTATGCCATGCTTAAAAATGTTTTCTTTTGGACATGAATCTACTGACGCTGTGGAGCCTTTTAATCTAGCGAAAAATTTCCCAAGTTTAGTTACTCTTCAAGCGGGATACTACTCTGATGAAAGTTATTTCAGCTCGAGAATGAATACTTTTGAAATGTCTAGATTTTGGGTTTCTAGTCTGCTTCCTACACGCATTTCGACGTTTCATATTCACAAACCCGTCCTAGCCAAGGATATTGCTCTCATGACCAAAATGATGCCTTTGGTTACAAGACTAAAAATTGTTGTGTATTCAAGAGAAGCCATGACTCAAATTTGGAAAGGATGGACAGACTTGGTCAGTCTCAGCTTGAGTCACAAATGTGTTAAAGATATTGATTGTGCCTTTACTGGAATTCCAAAGGAGGAATATTTTCGACTCGTCACAGAAAACAATTATCAAGACGATCCCGTTCTTCTGACTGTAGGACCGTCTATACGGGATTTGAAAAGTATAATAGCTATAGCATAATTACAAATTTTCCACACTCGTAAAAAAGCATTAAGAAAAATAAATTTAAAAAAATACAGATTTACGGTCTCTGATCATCATGGACGGTCTATGTTCTCACTTGAGCACTACAGTAGATATCACCATGCTCCTTTCAGACTTTACAGGATATAATGGAATAAAGCATTTGGCAAAGTTAAAGGAGATTGCGGTTGAAGGATCAATGGTAACTTATATGAAAGTATTTATGAATGTATAAGTTGGAGAAGTTTTGATTTCATTACATATGTGTGTTCTCTGTTTTCAATATTTAATTACAGTTCACCCAGCAATGTTGCCTGAAGCTATTAGATGAGCTCAAGCTAGACGCTTGGCGCTTTACCGACATGCATAGTGCTGATCTAGTCCCACCTCAAAATATTCGTCAGATTGAAAGATTTTTTAATGAGTTTGAGCAAGAGCGATATTGATACTGGAACTGTTTTGTATTCACGAGTCTTTCGATGACATAATCTAATTGACTAGAAATGCTTAACTTAAAAATTGTATGTTGACGTGACGTGATACATGGGAAAAAATAAAATTGCCAAATGATTACTTGTTGTAAACTCAAACCCGGTACCTAAATCTTTTGATTGACATTAGTAAGACAAGTAAGACTTTTCCAATTCCAACTCATTGGGGAAAAAGTTATCACAAAGAAACCATATATTAAACTCACACACGAAACCAGGATGGATGCCGGCGTAATACAAAAAACCGTATCTCTTCATATATTCAGCTCATTCATAACCTTCCTCTTTTTAACTAATCACGTGAATAGGTACTGATCTCGTGTCAGTCTTAGTCTTACTCAGTGTTACGTGTATTTGGATTTTCGTTCAAATTTAAAATTGAGTGTAATACTGGATAGAAATAGAATGAACACAATTTGATTAGGTATGTATCGAACTGGTATCAACTTTTCCAGAAGGAACACCGGCAGATGAGCCATAACAAAAAGACCTTGGAAAATATCTATAACGTTTCGAGCAAAAGCCTTCCAGTGTAATCCAGAAATTTAGGGGTGGAAATTAACTCTGATTGTTGCAGGCAGTAGAAAAAAATGTAGACTAGCGAGTTCATAATATATTTATGGGCAAGTCATTTTCATTTACAACCGTAATGTATGGATCATGAAGTCATGAACCAGTTTTTTTGTTATTTTAGAGAGAGTAAGTCTACCAAAAATACGCCTTTCTTAAATAACAATCGTGCAGATTCCACGGATGCCGAAGTTGAGACAAGGTGGAGATATCGATGATGGTCAACATGCATATTTTGGCTGTTGTTGCATACAAATTGTACATATGGGTCGGTAAATGTGATGTTATTATAGAGCCAAGTGGGTATGTATGTATAGAAGCAATGTGAGCTTTTTAACAAAGATTTTTCTCAGTTTTTGCTCAATCAAGCTTAACACACAGGTAAGTCTACAAAAACATTGTTACCACAAATAAAAAATATTATAGGGTAATCCTTTCGTATTCTTCCAGAACATTCATATATGCAATCTTGTAAATTTGCCTCAAGTATAAATAGCGCAACTGAATCTCTATCCGGCATCAGAAGCTTTTCCACACTTTATAACAACACTTACAAACACTTCTTGAAGTTTACCTTCTACCTACCCAAAAATCAACATGTCTCGCCTTGTAAGTTTCTGAATCAAAGTTTTCACGAATTCTAATTCTCTTGAATTTAATGCTTTAAGGAAG
Organism: Sinodicranocentrus sp. ZH6; assembly: GCA_027743935.1. Lineage (NCBI taxonomy): Eukaryota > Metazoa > Arthropoda > Collembola > Entomobryomorpha > Entomobryidae > Sinodicranocentrus > Sinodicranocentrus sp. ZH6. Next base: position 6,294 of record JAHZNA010003375.1, read on the forward strand.
TAAAATGTCTTTTTTGACCTAGTTAACATGAATTTTCTTTTACTATTTCAGTTCGCTCTCCTTGTTCTCGTCGCTGTCATTGCCGTTGCCAGCGCCCAATACTATGGTGGGTATTATGGAGGACAACTATAAATACGGGAGTAAAACTTCCCTTCAGCATCAGAAACTTGTTCTATCTGCTGTATTCTCAAGCTTCCAATAACCAACTCCAACCAAACCTTCAACATGTCTCGCCTTGTAAGTTTTCTAAAGCGACCATTTATTTCTTCAGGTTTCCCAAACCCTGGTGAAACTAGAGGTGAAACTTTCAATTTAAATTATAATCGACCTTTGTTTTTTTTCCAGTTCGCTCTCCTTGTCCTCGCCGCCGTTATGGCTGTTGCCAGCGCCCAATACTATGGTGGGTATTATGGAGGTTATGCCGGCTATGGAGGTTATGGAGCTTACCCAGCTTATTCTGGATACTCATCCCTCGGGTATGGTGGTCTCGGCTATGGATATCCTGGCTCATATGGATATTATAAGAAGTAGGAACCTTTCGGAATAGTTTCTTAACGGATTGGGATCAAAAACTGATATTTTCGCACTTAAATAATGATTGGCTAACAAAAAAATAAACGCCTAGTGCAACATACCTACAAACGTATATACATTTTGTTTTCATCTAGTTTAAAATTGTCATTTAGCATATTTCATGATACGAGTTCGAAAGCACATCTTGAAACGAATCCGCTACACCGCGGAACTTTTTTGACTGCATATTAGTCTGCATAACCAATTGCCTTTTGTCAATGCCATGAAAAATGTAAACTGCCAAAGGAATTATGTCAAGTGAGTATTTTACAACTCATTGCAAATCGCAACTCAAATAACATTGTTGATTTTCCAGAGAACTCTAGCCTTCTAAGAACAAAGAGGGTGTTAGAATTCTCTTGATACCCCATCATGCATTTATCATACTGAATCATGGACAATGGAAAAATTAAAAGATTTTAAATGGATCCTTTATTTTGTCATGAGACGGGTAATCATAACGTCGCATTCGCTGTTAATCCTGTACAAAAAGTCTTCAATGAGCGTGCTGCGTACTCGAATCAAAGGGGATTTATATTGATATTTTGAAAATCAATGAAATACGTCTAGTTTACTCCAGTGTAATGCTGCTGTCGTACAATACTTACCTAAAGTATTTTTTCGTTAGATAATGTCACTGTTGATGACTTTAATTCAACACTTGAACCCTTGATTCACACATTTCATCAGGAATATGTAAGTATAACCAGGGGGAAGACCACATATCGGGCTCATAATTGCATAACATGGCGAAATAATTATTGTATAATCATTTTAAATGGTTGTTTTTAAGCACACCCGAGTCCAAACAATCGAAAGAAGACTGCTATAAGATATTATGTTGTGTACAGGAAAATTTCATTTATGTAAAAATAAACCCATTTTTGTAGTTGAACAAGTTCATCATTTATGCACAACGTTGTGACGAGGATGAAGACGTGTCATTACAGGGCAATCTAATTGCAATGGAAGTTATATAATAGTTTTCATCATTTTTGACTTCATCCTCCGCTGATATTACCATGTTTAAGAAAGTAGCACAGTTGTCGAATAATAGTATGGTGCAGGCAGCTGTGTAAAAATGATGGAAAATGTTTTTTTCTTCTTGTTTACATATCAGCTAGACCAGTTTTTTCGTCGTTCAATGCATAATAACATGGCAGTAATAGCTAAGTCGTAAGTGGTTTTAGTAACAAAGCAAAAACAACCACATCTGGACAATAAATAATTGCATCTCCTGGATAGCATGCTATATGTGGCAACAATTGCAAATCAACATTTTTGCAAATGAGAGTTTTCTTTAGTCTGGAGATTCGTGTCCTATTCACCATCATATCATGCATCAAAAATGCAAATATGCAATGATGTTGAAAAAGTGTTCCTGGTAAAAGCGACGCACAAGTATAAAGTGTCAATCAAAGGAAAAGAGAAATGCAATTCTAAATGGAAATTATTTTGAATTCCAGATTGCTTCAATGCAGCAAAAGCACTGATGTCAGATGTAGCATGGCTTTTAAAAATAACACAGTTTGTTACAAAATCTGATAATTTATTGTTTCATTTTTTATCAGGAACTTTATAATCTGATGTAGTAGTTGAAATTATAAAATATAGACAGTGCATTTAGCTGAAAGGTATATAGATAAAGTATAGTACAATATAAACGTATCACAGTCAGAGGATATAAATGTGGAACACACATTACAAAAATGACTTTAGCTGCATACAAGGACATTTTTGATATTTGACACCATCTTAAAGTCGCTTAAGCAAGGATTGCACCCCACAAAGACCGTAGACACCGGATCTAGCACTACCAATTCCACCTTATTGGGAACCCCATCCCCATCCTCCTGGGTGTCCAGCAACTCCCTTATTGATGACTTGAGCTTCAAGACCATGACCAACATCTTGGTAGATGACCTAAAGAAAAGAAATATTGCAAGTTGGATTATAAACCTATTGACTCAAAATCAGAAGCTCTTGGAAATCTGAGATATATATATGGACTTACAGTACGGACAACACCATCAGGTTGAACTAAGCTGTATGAACCTACAAACATTTAAAGTCAAAATTTAAAACAGATCCGACACAAGAAGGAATTTAAATGCATTTTATAGCCAACTCACGCACCCTTTGTTACTCCACCATCTCTGACTTCAGAAGCAGTCTTTTGATCTCCAGTGTGTTTGTCGGAAACTGCGTAGCTGTACTTGTAGGCTGGATGAGCCTAAATGTCATTTCACAAAACAAAAATTAGTTTGAACCTTTAACAGGGACTTTAGTAAGATTGAAACAAATGGAGTCCATCGGAAACTTACCCAGGTATCTTGACCCCATCCTAATCCACCAAGTCCTTCAGAACTAGCTGAAGCTACAATGACGACGAGAGCAAAAAAGACAGTAGCGGACTGCATGATTGTTGAATTTGCGGAATTTTTTTTCTCGTTAATGCTGAATCGATAGATGATGACTGAATGACTTCAACAATGATGCTGAACGCTTTTATACCAACGCGGAATTCACTTTCATTCAACAGCATCTTCGAATCTGTCCATTTAATTTACCCTAATTGGCAATTAATTGGGGTAGAATCAATTACGTTTTAGCAGGCTAACATTGCATGGGAGGGAGGAAGTACATTGAAATCATATAGGTTTATAGTTACCAGATCACAGTATTACCGTCATAGTCGTAGACATCTAGAGCTTCATGCGTTCAGTGACCAGTGAACCGTGAAATATGATTAGAGTAAAAATGTGCATAACATTAGTATGCAATATGCAATGCAACATGAAACACCAAATGCAAAATCATTGCCGGCATACTAGATAATGTATAATATGTAACCTTTTGACACATTGGGTACACACAAAGCCAATAATGGACGCTATTTTCTCCCTGATTATCCTTAATCAATAGTAAAGACTTGAACCTACTCTAAAAATTGCACTGCAGCGCAATGCAATGATAATGCAATGTTGTAGTGCATAGTCTGCAATATCATTTAGACATGCATGACATGGATTCATTAGTTATGTAGTAGACTTTAACAAGAAACATGCAAATACCGCCAACAAGATAATAATTTAATTTACAATTAGTTACTACAAGTATATTGTATGTATGTTCATATCATATCAATACACAGAAATCATTTGATCATGTGAATTGCTTTACATTCCGTTCAATCCTAAACCAGAGTACCTCAGCATTCACTCAAACGCTGCTACAGACTATAGTATATCTTTTTACTTTTTTATTTATTTAAATTACACTTTGAAGCAATACAGTTAAGTAGTAAAGGCGATTGTTGTACATGGCACCTTGCATAAAACGTAAATGGGATTTGTACTTTAATACTGATGGAGTTGCAAATAACACCGATATAATTACCCTTGTCCAGGTTCTCCATCTCGAAACACTACATTTTAAATTAATTTATCATTAAACTAATCACTGCCAATGATACAAGTAACATTAGTCTACACAACGTTCTTGCAGCTCTGCCGGGGGTCTCACTGAAATTGAAATCTGCCCTTGCACTTGGGGAAACTGACGAAATCAAAGGTGGTAGTTGAGACATTGTGACAGGCTTTGGTGTTGTATCTTTCGAATTTATTACCCTGGTGCATGTCTGCTCATCGGTTACAGCATAATTTTCAAAGCATTGGCATTTATCTCCAGTTCCACAAAAAGCGTGACTGACGCATCTATTCCCCCCATAGGTCACACAGTCACCTCCGATTTTCGTTGCACATCTTCCTCTCTTCTCGTCGAAAATTTTAGAATCATCCCCACATTCCTCATTTCGTTCTGGTGTACATGTTTTATTCATCGTTGCATAGTATCCGACATCACATGCACATTCCAATTTCCATTCATATACTCTTTTGTCAGTTGTCGGTTTGAGGACGCAAGATGAGTTTTCTATGCAGTTATCATCCTCCATTTCACAGTCCGAATCCACTTTCAACCTACACGCATTTCCAAGCTCATTATGAAATCTGTCAGATGAGCAAGTGCACATTCCATTTAAACATTGGACCCCAACATTATCACAGTCTTGATCGTTCTTACAAGTTGAACCGATCTTAGGTATGCACTTGACTCCCATTTGCACAAAATCTTTTTCGCATTCACAAATCCCAAAAAAGGGCCCATCCACCATTCGATCAGGGTCTGTAACACATTTTCCATTACGAACACATTCGACCTTCACATTGGTATACTCCACTAGCTCACATTCCTCTCCTAATTTTGCCACACATGTTTCCAAGTATTTATCATAAATCATTGATGTCTTGTAACATTCACAAACCTTGTCATAACAAGCTAAAAATTTGTACGCATTACACAACAACGTTGAAGAGCAAGATGTTCCATAAGACTTTTTACAAATGTCGCCATGCTTGTAATTATCGTCAAAATATGCTCGACAGTGGCACAGTCCATGAATACACTCCTTGTTTGGATCATGTTTCCTACAATCCAAATCTGTTTTGCAGGACCGCTGCTCTAGTGGAGATGAATTGGGATTAACTCCAAAAGTGACGACTGGCACAATTGCGAGAAATGTCAAGGCTATTGCCTGTGATAAAATTGTAACTTGTAGGTGAGGCATGGTTGATGTTCAAGTGCAAACTGCAGACAGACAAGTGGTTTTTTCAATCGTTCAGGAGCAACTGGGAGATTTTTTCTCGCGTACTTTTGAAAATTAATGCAACAAGTGCATTCACACTTGACACTAAATTTGCGTTTGACCATGAGGTCGTTGCATTGTCAATGCAATTAGCAGAAAAGTGTTAAGTGAAAATTAGTCACTGCGAAAACAATAGACATGTTTTGACATGTATATATATATAACAACATATAGTAAAATAGCAGAAAGGTGCAAAACTGGAATGTTATTTCCTTGCAAACAATTACACGGTCAGTTCAGTTGGGGAGTTGTGGACAAGTGTGTCGTGCGTGCGTCGGTGCTGTAGTGCATTAACTGACAAAAACAGGATTTCAAATATTTGTGAAGATGCATACGTAGACAAATCCATTTTGATACCAAATCGCAACATAATAACTTTATGATGGATGTCGGAAAGAGTTTTATGACTAGGCCAGTGAGTACTATGTACGTAAATATGATACTGTAAACATGTAATGTACTATAAGCTTTGTAAACAGTCGTTTAGCACTTATCAGAGAGAAAAAATGAAAGGAGATAAAGAGATTTTGCCATATTCTCATTCCTATTTAACCACAGCTGCTGGATTTTGTTGCATTCGTTGAAGATTCGTTGCTAATATTCATCGCACACATGAAAAAGTGTGTTAAATGAGATTAGAAAAATGATGACACGTATAACACATGTAATCTTAATGTGCTGGATTTGCTTTAGGATTACTTGATTATTTTGTAACGTAATGTGACTTGTGAAAGTGAAAACACGTGACTTACCTTTATCCATGTGACTCGCATTATTATGTCATAAAACTATTCTTTATTTTGAACATGATAAAATATCGCAAAAATATGCCATACAAATCGTAAAGTTTGCACAATTTTTCTCTTCTCAAACTTGAATAATTTTATTCAGAACAATGCCCAAATTCCACATCTTTGAGTACCTAAAGATCGTCGGGCATGTCATAAAACTGGGCAATAAAGTTCACGTCACAATACAGACCAATAATCCAATCATTTTCTTGTTCTGTGTATCAACTTTGGTATCTTCCGGAATATGTATTGAATATCGCTTTCAGAATACGTGATTTCATGGGATGTGAATAAAGTCTTCAACGAGCGAAAATTGTCGGCAATTGAGCGCAAGCACCATTTGGTCGGCTCCTGGTCCTGGAATACATAAAAGAAATGTATGCATCAAACATATTGCTCCGTTTTTTGCCAACTGTTGACTTTAGTGTATAATAAAACCTTATAATAAAACGGCAAAAGCACTAAATTTTCCAAACGATTCAAACGAGAGATTCCCTCAAGTAACGCAATATTATTGACCGTATTTGGAACACGAAGTAATAGTGTGATTAGATCTGTTTGGAATATAAAAAAATCGGTAGTAGTAATTTGTAATAATACATTGTGCATAAATTCAAATTCCCACTTTTTAAGCATCCAATATTCCAACATCCCCTAGCTTCTTCAGGAAACTCGACAACAGGACACCCACAATCCCTGTTGTATACCACTTTAACAAGGTCATCTGGGACTCCAGTGAAATGTTGATTTGTAAGGGAATTTTCGTGATCAGCTTCATTATTTAGATCCAAGGAAAGAAGAGTTAGGCCCGGATACAGTTCAAAAATTCTTTGCAACACGCCTCCATCCCTCACCTCAATAAATAATTCTTTCACAGCTGGAAACAACTCGGCAAGCTTCTCCAAAATAGCGCATTCAACCCCAATTTCAAGACGGGTGAGAATCAATGTGCGCAGGGTAGTACAACGTTCAATTACACCGGAAACTTGAACTCTTTCCAGCTCAACCAAATTTTTAAGATTTAACGAGAGTAGACGTAGGGCAGGAAATTGCCGAGTAAAATATGTAAAATCCACGGGTCCCATCCAAAGATTTAATATCCATCCCTCACCTCAATAAATAATTCTTTCACAGCTGGAAACAACTCGGCAAGCTTCTCCAAAATAGCGCATTCAACCCCAATTTCAAGACGGGTAAGAATCAATGTGCGCAGGGTAGGACAACGTTCAATTACACCGGAAACTTGAACTCTTTCCAGCTCAACCAAATTGTTAAGATTTAACGAGAGTAGACGTAGGGCAGGAAATTGCCGAGTAAAATATGTAAAATCCACGGGTCCCATCCAAAGATTTAATTTTAGTCGGACCAAGTTCCTCAGCACAGATGAAACTGCAAACCGCTCGAAAATCTCTTCATTAATGATACTTAGATCGAAAAGCGAATCCCCGGATTTATGAATAATGTCAGAAACCAATTCGAAAGACACCGAGGGAGTGATTTCTAGTCGAATAACGTTAAATTTTAAATTTACACTGAAGAATAACAGTGTGAGGTCTTCTGTTGTTGCGAATTTCCTGCATGTATCAACTACTCCAGGGTGGTCGATTTGAAATTTGCTAAATAATTTCCCAACGGGGGAATTCCACTGAACGAATTTTAAAGCTTTAAGATTAGAACATGCGCTGATTATGTTGGTGGCAACTCTATCGTAAAACGGATGAATTTTGTAGAAAGCATCAGAGCTTTCAAAAATAAGAGAGTGCACCTTGTTAAATGAATAGAGACCCAATTTCCACGCTGACTTTTCACCAGAAGCATTCGAATATTCATAAAAATCATCGAGAAGGAGATGATTTTTACTTCCAAGTCCTTCGTCAAATATTATCACATGGAGGATCTGTAGATTTCTCATCTTTTGGAGGAATTTTGAAAATTCTGGCAGCTCTGTAATGCTGATTCTAACACGCAGGTTAATTATGTCAAGGGTAAAGCGATTTAAAAATTGTCGAATGTGTGCCTTCGAGATTTCGTCTATTCTGATAGCGTATGAGCATATTGGATTCGTAATATTTGATTTCATCAGTTTCGTAAAAAACTTCATTTGCGAGGGTATTATTTTTGTGTAGTCTCGTTTCTTCCTTTGGATTTCACAGGCAACCGCATTCCATCGGAGGTTGACCAAGCGAACACGAGAAAGATCTCGTACTTTAAGGTATTTAAAAATTAACCGGAGCATCTGTTCCAGTAATGATAAAAGAAATATCGGTACAAATCAATGTAGGAAAGGGTTATATGTGTATATGTGCTTACAATGTCTTCCAATTACCTGAGGATTCCCAAGTCCATATTTATGCCCATCATCGACAATCTGAATATTAGAATCATGAAATTCCGTAAGACTTTCAATGGATTGCTTATCCAGCAACGTATTTTTAATGTATTCTCCAGTGTTCTGCAGTAAGACTTCGTGATCAGCGGTAACATCATGAAGCACTAAATTTCTGAATTGCCTCAACATATTTCGAAACCTTTACTTTCACTGTTGAAGCTCAAACTTTTTACTCAAATATTCTATGCAGCATAAAGGATTGCGTTTCAATAATCACGAGGATCAACCAGTTCACACTTTACGCTCAAATTCTGACCGACTAACACGAAAGCATTGGATATTTATGACACATGAATGATGATGGCAGACTTGGCAAACAGTCGTTTCCGTGATAAAAAACATAATTTTTACGTCCCCGCCAGTAAAATGCATGCAATCTTATCATTTATTGTACTACAACGGATTACTGGGATATATTTGTATTTTATATCAGCCCACCTGTGAGAAGCCAAGTGGATGTGTACATCCTTTCTGATAATCTTTATTAACACGTTTTGCGATAAGATATTGACTTTACACACATTTGTGTTCTCTGGGTTTACATTAAAATACGTATGATTTTAAACAGTCTACAGCTAATAAAATGCATTTTAAGCCATTTTGTTTCCTTCATTTCGAAATGTTATGGCCAAAGCGCAGCAGCAACAATGTAATCTACATATGCTGACATTCCATCAAGGGGAAAGTTTGAGTTGCAGGAGCAAGGTCCAATCATCATTTTAATGGGTTGAAAGTTTCTCGAAAATATCAACTTTTTCATTCCTTTCCCTTCAACTTTCTGTTTTGTTCCTTCATTCAAACTTGTAAACCGTCTCGCTGTTATAACGAAAGAGTCGCATGCATTCGCCAGACGCGACAAACCAACAAATCCAGCCAAGATCCTCATTGTTGTTAACTTAAAATGCATTCAATGATTAAACTAATTGAAATATCAAATTATCATATTAATATCATATTATGTACAAACGCATAACTATTTACCATAAGATCAATAAACAAGAATAATTGTCCACCCCCGGCTTTAATCGTTTGAAAAAACACATAAGCCTGCAACGTCTGCTCCAATCCAACCACAATGTACATGCAAATGAGTGCATTTGAAATTCCACTGTTGCAAAAATCTCTAACTCCAAACTCCAACTGCTTATAGTCCTTCAGAATTTCCTTTGGAGAATAGCTTGTTTCTTTCTTTGTAGCTTCAATTAAAGCTTGTTCCAAGCCACAAACTATGCATTCAATGTGGAATATTATCAGCCCAGGAAATACCATTAAGCATGCCCATCCCATGTCCATCAGGATGTTGTTTATACGATGAATAATCCAGAAAATCACAGTCACAAAATCATTTTGCCATGGAATAAAATTGTACATGATGGAAAGAGACTCTGTTGTCCAGTCGAATATTGGAATTGTGTAAAGGTCTATAATGCTATTTATAAACAGTATATGAGACAATGTGTGAATTTTCCTACCCATCAAACTATTTTACTTTCAAATCCCAGCCACCAACCTACCTGGACATGAGCATGATTCCTCTGACCTTAAAATCCTTCCGGCGCCTCAGTCGTAGCAACACATTTGGGTCAATACTACTCTCCACTTTTCTCCAAATGTCCTCACAAAGTTCAATTAACCTCAAATGCTTCACTGTGAATTTGGGACTGGCCATGAAAGCGTCGAGAAAGAAAGGTCCTAGTAATCCAGTAGACCACATGAAGGAGTCAAAAACATCAGCATCAATGTTACCCTTAATGAGACCTGTTGTTATGAGGTAGAGAGGATGAAGCAGATTTATGACTGGTAGGCATCGAGTTAAATAATAAAAGATGATTTTCAACTTATTTTCTGCCTTGAAGGAGTATGGTACTTTATTTGATAAGTACAATTGCATTTTGGGAATGCTCACAGGGCAAAATGTTACGGTAGTAAAGTAACGATAAATTCTTATGAGGTCAAGAGTGACTGACTCATTATTAGAAGAAGTCAGTAGCGCTTTCGGGTATTTTAAAAGTTTGGTGAGTAATTCCATCTCAACAGCTTTTATTTTTATTTGAGAGTTTGATCCGGAAAGAGATGGGAAATGTTGTCACGATTCGAACGAGCCAGACAGGAATGGTAGAAGAATGCCAAACGCTTCAAGATTTCCAGAGATTTTTTTTTTGATTTATTGCATGAAATGGCTATTCCCTACTAAGAAGAACACTGTGAAATCGAAATTGTTTGCATAATTCAACTTTGGGAATCACAAGTGGTACAATGATATACCAAATGAGGTATTCAAATTATATGCCCAGCCCACTGCATTAAAATACTGAGAACAAACAATTCAGTAGGCACACGCAGTGATACATTCATTGAAAACTGCGATAATGAGTCATGACTTTTTTCCAGTTGACACGCGATGACGCGACTAAAACCAGAAAATTCTTTTTCATAGAATTTCAAAAGCACTGTTCCAAATTGCTTTCCTCCCAAACATGTCATTGTCATCACCCCACGGCCCACCCCCTATGGATTAATTGTATGTTGGTTTCTTATTTTAAGGTGGCGTAACATGTAAAGTAAAAGCAGATACTAATAATTATGTATCCCTTCATTCAACAAATCAAACTGTACTTAGGAGCCACACGACACTATAACAGCGATTGTTATAATGAGTCTAACATTCAGACTAATTCAGAGTCAGAGGCAGCCCTTCTTGAAAGTCCTTCAAAAGTCATTACTTTCATCGGTCAGCTCGAGCTCACTAGTATAAGTTAATATAGGTTTATATATAAGGCAAAAAATGGCAAAATTTGTACTATAGCCAAGTATTTATAAATAGCGCAATGAGTTTAGTCAAAGGTTGGTCCTGCTAACTTTGAAAATGGAAAACAATTTCATACAAACGTGATTTTAGCTCGAAATATGTAAAACTTCAAGGCATATTTGGTCTAAATGTGTAAAAATTCAAGGCATATTTGCTCGAAATATGTAAAAATTCAAGGCATATTTGGTCATATTGGAGTCGGTAGAATAACCGTAACAGATATGTATGAAGTATACGAAACGAATCCGCCCTCTAAATAATTAAGAATGCCTGGGTATATGTATATTAGCGTAATTAAGAATGCTCAAGCGTTTGCTTTAATCCATGCAGGCAGATAAAAAATCTAAGCACTTTAAGGTTCTTGCATTTTTTTGTGTAGAATAGACAAAAGGCCGTATATCATACGTACAAGTACAACAGCAACAGCATAAGTGTGTACAACTAAACACACACCATAGATTGGAGATGCACACAACTCGCACCTCACACTGCAGTCTGCAGTTTGCACACATATGATACTCTAGTCTACCCTTTGTATTCATTTTACAAACATGAAATATGTTGAGTACAATTGACATACAATTATACAAAAATTCTAATTTAGATTTCAATATTATCCCCTGACACCGATGACTCAGAGATTGTCTATTGTTTGAGTAAATGAATTTTTGAGATGAAGTAGTAGAGACTTGAAACGGTTTAAATTGTTTTAAAACTTCCAAGTCACAAAAGTAACAACACAAGTATCAATTCAAAATGGATGTTTGTGCAATTTGTTTGAAAAACTCTTCATTTAATTTCGAACATGGTAGTGAGCAAAAAGCAGAAAAAAAATCTAAACCGAGAAGATTTCTTCAGCTTGTACAAAGATACCTTGGAACAAACCTTTTCAGTTCTACGTCAAATGAGAGGCAAGTTGGGGATAAGATCAAATACTGCGAAGATTGCTTTAAAATTATAGATTCTTTTTGCGACTTGTATGAGCAGTTCAAATGTTTAGAATTAATGATGGATTGGAAAATTTGGAAGTTGAAAAATGTCGCATGGTTAGCAAATCGAGTTTCTTCGCGCGTGGCGTCCTTCCAGGAACGATTTGAAGCTCGTGGGGAGCTTTTAGAGATGGGCAGCATTCAAAAATTTCGAAAACGGTTGATTAAACGAAGTAAGTAAAGTTTTAAAATGTATGGATATTCATAAGCCATCTAGATTCAATAGTCATGTTTTTTATTGCCATTCTTTACAGGTCGTCGCAAATTATCGAGTAATTTTCCAAGGGTTTCAATTTCACATATGAAGGGCATAAGTCAAGTCATTGAGAGAAATCGAAACAAAAGCAAATTGAAAACATTTGTGGATTCTAATAAAAGCGTCATGAATGAGGTATCAAGCGATAATATACATGAACGTGAATCCTCTTCAACTCAGATTTCAGTTTTGGGTGCAACTAGTTCTGAAACAAACCATAAAGACGCCAAAATTATTACTGTTGAAGATGACAGGTACGTCAAATGTCGTCTAATTCCTAGAAAATTTATGTAAATTGTTTTTTATAAACTAAATGAACTAGATTCTGTGTTCTATCTTCTTACATCTTAGCTCTTTCGTCAACATCAACTTGGATTTAGATCCTTATGATAATAGAGCAACCACTGATCCTCAGAAAAAGACCACAGTTACAAGTTCCATAAACACAAC